>JAPDSC010135738.1:269636-279656 GCA_026290005.1 Latrodectus geometricus | reverse complement strand
TGCTCAAAATGAAATATCGGCAACTCTAATGTAATAGGGGCTTTACCCAGCATCTCAGACAATACTGGGTGGACCTTTCTGTTCCTGAGCTTTTCATTTGAGTTAATTTATGGCTGACAATGACAAAAACTTAACTCAAATTACTGCTTCTGTAGGTAAAAAACCTGAAGTAGGCCATTCTGTTGAAGAAAAGGATACTTACAGAAAACCAACTGAAGGGGGAGAAATGGACCCTTCTTTAAAAAAGGTAGAAATAACCTCTACAACATTAACATCCCAAGAGGGGCAGGAAGCCATTAGTAGCATGACTACCTCCATGGAGGGGATTAAACTCAAAAAGATACTTTCATGAGCACAAAGAAAGAAACAAATGAAAGAGAAAAAAATCGCTGAGGGCACTTGGGTAGAAAAACCCAAACAAAAACAACAAGCGAGTACAAGACACTGCCCCTAAGACTGCCAAAAAAGGACCTGAAGGTACTACCTATAAGGAGACTTTGATGACGGTCAAAATGGCGGTGATTCTTGAGGGACATCCTTCAAAGCGGTTATCAGATGAGCAGGCTTCAGATCAGGAGTTGTTTATAACCAACAAAATCTCAAGAAATGATAAGGGCTTCGTCCCCACCTTTCTTTCTTGCAGACTAGGTAATGGGGCACTTATTATCAATTGCTCAGATCTGGAGAGCTCTAAGTGGCTGGAACAGACTGTCAATGAAATATACCCCTGGCAGGAGCAAACTCTTTTGATGGGTGAGGCAAAGAAACTTGTCAGAACCACTAAAATCATTGCTAAACTGCCAAAAGTCTGCAACAAACTGGAGCCCAAAGAGCTCTTGAGGAAGTTCGAGGCACAAAATGGTGGGCTTATCTCTACCGACTGGAATATACTTCATCGGAAGAATGAACCATCAGGACAGACCATCGTCCTTAGCGTGCCTGAAATGGATGCGGCTACACTTGGGAGAAGGGGGTATAAATTTTATATTGGACTCCACCAAGTTCAAGCCAAAGTCCCTCACAAACCTTCAAAATGTGATGGGGATGAAGGTTCTTCAAGCCAATATCCACCACAGTAGAAGTGGTACCACAAACCTCGCTAAGAATTTTCTTGGTGAGGATTTTCACCTGGCCCTGATTCAAAAGCCCTGGATTGTCAGGAGTAGAGCCAGTGGCCTTAAAGGAACAAAAGGTAAGCTCATTTATGATCTTATCAGTGAAGCTAGAGCCTGCATTCTTATAGATAAAGATATTGAGGTTTTACCTCTAACCGAGTTTATTCATAGGGACCTAACAGCAGTGAAAGTCAGACTCAACATAGAGGGATAAGATAGAGAAATTGTTTTTGGCTCTGTCTACTTACCTTATGAAGAGAAGGCTCCACCTGATCCAACACTGCACAAACTCTTGCAGTTTTGTGCAGAACACAAATTGCTGGCAGTCCTTGGGCTAGACTGCAACTCTCATCATATAGTCTGGGGCAGCACAGATACGAACAAAAGAAGTGTTTTTGGAATTTATTCTTAACTATGGTTTGGATATTTTAAACAAAGGCAACGATCCGACTTTTATAACTTCTAATCGATCTGAAGTAATCGACATTACTTTAGCAACACCGGCTATTAGTAAAAATATCACGAAATGGAAAATTGATGGGAGACCATCAGGTTCAGACCATCTAAACATCCACTTCGAAATAAACTCCAGTATAAATATTGATCGCCGCTTCAGGGACCCCATGAGGACCAATTGGAAGAATTTCCAAAAGGATATCAGGGGGCTAACTGAACTGGGGGAAATTATATTAGAGACAACTATGATCTAGAAGTCACAGCAGAAACTCTGCAGAGGGAAATTCTAGGCTCATACAATAAAAATTGCCCAATGTGCACCAAAAGAGCAAAGCCACAGTGTTCTTGGTATGGATGTCCACAATGTCCTTGAATAACTCTTTGGAAACTGAAAGGGCAAATGTTAGAAAACTTTTTAACAAATCAAAGAAACATTGTGAATGGGACAACTACAAGAGAGCACTCACTAACTATAACAAAAATGTTAGGAAAAGTAAACAAGAATCCTGGAGAAAGTTCTGGCAAGAGGTGAATTCAATCTCTGAAGGAGCTTGACTACAAAGAATCCTTAGAAGGGATGAACCTATAATGGTTGGAACCTTAAAGGATGAGGATAGCAAATTTTCTAGTACCCGGAAAGAAGTAATGGAAGTTATGGCCAAAACTCACTTTCCGGGAGCCATTGATATTGATAGCAACAGGGCAGCATTTCATTGGTTCTGTAAAAAGAATTCAGAGAAATCAATATACCTATGCTAAGAGCATTATCAATCATGATAAAGTCAGGTGGGCTATTTCCACCTTCAAACCACTCAAGATTCCTGGACCTGACGGAATCATGCCTGTAATGATCCAAAAAGCAGGGAATCTTATTATCCCTGTACTAACTAGAATATACAGAGCTAGCTTAGCACTGGGATGTATTCCAAAGATATGGCAAAAGACTAGGATTGTTTTCATTCCTAAACCTGGAAAAAACTATGACCAGGCTAAGTCTTTTAGGCCAATAAGCTTATCTTCATTCTTTCTCAAAATCATAGAGAAAATCATTGATAGGCACATCAGAGACTACCTGGGTAGTAATAGTCCCTTGCATAATCTAGTTTGCCTACCAACCTGGCAAATCTACAGAGACAGCGCTACACAAACTTGTATCTAAAACTGAAGACACCCTGGAGAGAAAGGAAATTGCCTTAGCCACTTTCCTAGATATCCAAGGTGCATTTAATAACACCTTTCATCTATCCATCCTTAATGCCTTAAGAGATACAGGGATTGACCATGCAGTTTGTCCATGGACTAGGACCCTTCTTTCGGATAGAGTTATACAATTGAAAATCTTCAATGAGATTATTGAAAAGAAGGCAACCAGAAGGCTGTCTAAAAGGAGGTGTATTATTACGATTACTTTGGAATCTGGTTGTAAATAATTAAAACATCTTTATTCTATAGGTTACTAAACCCAGGGGTAGGCTGATGATATTGTCATACTCATATTTGGAAAAAACTTTCACATAACTTGTCAACTAATGCAAAATACTCTAAGTTATGTAGGCAAATGGTGTAAGGAAAGGAATCTGGACATAAATCCACAGAAGACCAACCTTATACCATTCACAAGAAAAATAAAAAGGGAGGGATTCTTTATCCCAAAACTTTTTAAGGTTGAAATCAACGTTGCTTCTGAGGTGAAATTTCTGGGCTTAATTCTAGACCAAAAACTCACCTGGAATAAACATGTTGACTACAAAATCAGTCAGGCAAAATAAATGTATTATGACATGCAGACGCATGCTTGGTAAAAACTGGGGTCTACAGCCAAAAATGATGTTTTGGATATACACAGCAATTGTCAGGCCTACTTTTACATATGCATCTGTGATATGGTGGTGTAAGGTGGAACAGAAAACTATGAAGGACAAGCTAAGAAGTCTGCAAAGAATGGCCTGCTTGTGTATCACAGGTGCAATGTCCACAGCACCTATCAGAGCACTAGAGGCAATTCTGGACCTGACTCCACTAGATATCTTCATATGCAGCGCTGCCAGAATAACTGCATACAGAATGAAATTGCAAAATCAGTGGTGTGATAAGCCCTCTTCTGGAGTTCATACCACTATTACCATAAAAATCAACCACCCAACTCTCCAAATGCCTTCAGACAGCATGGAAAGAACATACGTGTTTGAAAAACCATTCGAGGTAGTTTTTCCTACCAGAGAAGAATGGAAAAACAGCACGATTGAAATAAAAAGCAATGATCTTATCTGGTTTACTGATGGATCAAAAAAAGGCAACCTCTCCAGACTTGGGGTCTGTGGCGTGGCACCAAGATTCAGTCTTTATATAGGGCTTGGGGAACATGCCACTGTCTTTCAGGCGGAGGTTCTTGCTATCGCCAACTGTCTGCAGATAAAATTAAAGAAGGACTACCAAGGTAAGCGTATTCTTATTTTCAGTGACAGTCAAGCTGCATTGATGGCTCTCTACTCATTCCAAGTCAAATCAAAAATTGTAATGGAATGTAAAAATCTCCTTAAGGAACTAGCAAATGGGAATAAAATTATTCTTTTTTGGGTGCCAGGACATATAGGAATAGAAGGTAATGAAAGAGCTGAAGAACTTGTAAAACAGGGATCCTCTTTCAATCCAATAGGAATGGAACCCTTTTGTGGGATCAACATGAAGACTACAAGGAAAGCCATTCAAAAATGGGAAAAATAGGAGATCAACAAAGTTTGTCATGATTCTCCTGAACAGAAACATGCAAAAAGTATGATTTTCAACTCATCTGAGAAAATTGCATCTGAAATTCATAGACTCCCAAGATTGAAGACTCAAGCAATTGTAGGCTTCATTACTGGGCACTATCATTTCAGGAAACACCTTCATACAATGGGACTTTTTAAACAGGAACCAATTTGTAGGAAATGCCACGCAGGGGTAGAATCAGCTCATCATATCCTATATGAGTGTGATGCTCCTGCCCTTACAAGATTCACTACTCTAGGTAATCCATATCCTAAAGAGTTACACCTAAACTTCATTGAAGGCCTATCAGACTTTATAAACAAAGTAGGTGACCCAAGACAATGGAACTAGGAAAAAATTGGGCTTGGAGCATCGTACAAAATGCAACAATTCAGAGGTGCCCCTTTATCTGACAAGCTCAAGAAGAAGAAGAATTATTCAGAGAACGAACGCGTATTTGCAAGTGTTCAGGATCTAGCCGCCTGTTTGCAGAGCAACTACCTCACACAGTGAACCATCTCATAATTTTCGAAAAACCATGGAGGAAGGAACATAAGTGGATTCATCCTAAAGGTCAGCATTTGAAGTATACGTCACGATGCGTATGAACTTCTTTCAATACAGTTAAGAAAGATCAGAAAGGAACCACAACTAAAAAAAATATTCATGTGAACTTGGAGCATTTTGTGTAACACTACATTTTTACTCTGATAAAGCATATAGCTATGTTCGAAAATCTTTTCAGTCATGTTTACCACACCCAAGAACCATCACAAAGTGGTATGAACATATTGATGGAAAACCAGGTTTCACTACAGAAGCATTAAAAGCTTTGTCTGAGCAGGTTAAAAATGCTAAATACCCTCAATTGTTTTCATTACTCATTGATGAAATGGCTATAAGACAGCATGTAGAGTTTCATAATGGAAACATATATGGATTTGTTAACATGGGTGTTGAAATTGATGATGACCAACAACCACTAGCTAAAGAACTCTATTGTTTATGGTTGTTTGTATCAATCAACATTTTAAAATTTAGCTTAAATATTTTTTAGTTGATGGTTTAAATTCTGACCAGCGTGCTAATCTGTTATGTCAGTGTTTGGTTCTCCTTGATACGTATAATGTGAAAGTAGTGTCATTGACATTTGATGGTTTGGCAGCAAATTTTTCTATGGCTGCAATTTTAAATCTATTGATTTGGAAATCAGTTTTGAACATCCTACGACAATGAAGAAAATTGTTGTTTTCTTGGATCCTAGTCATACGTTGAATGCAAGCCAATAAGATGCATTTACTAAAAATATTACAAATAAATGTATTGGAATCGTAATAGTAAAGAATTTTACAAACTTAAACATCCATGATACTTGGTTTTGCATTTAATCTCGTTATAGAAATCTTAACTATTTTTGATATAGAAATGTCCAGAAAAATATTTATATACTGATTTCTTCCTATATTTGTGCTGTGTGTGAAATTACTTCTTAAATTTTTATTTATTCCTTTATTAATTCATTAAATTAAAAGCCTTTTTAATACGAATTATATTTTTAAAAATTTTTGATCCACTTCACATTTTTTTAAATAGTTTAAAAAATATCACGAATACATCAAATTTTAAAAAGTAACATAACTTTCGATACATTTAAGAAAAAAAATAACAATGCAATGTTCTCTTTTATTTATTTCAATAAAAAATAGTTTCCTCTTGAGACAAAATAAGTTCTTTATCAAAGTAACCAAATAAAAGTATCAAGAGTATTAAGTATACTACAAAATTAATATAATAATTTGGAATCATTAAAAAAAAAGTAATCAGTAAGCATTGATTGGAACTTAAAGTATATATATATATATATATATATATAACATGAGCATTTTAAATTTAAAAAACAAACGCGTTTTAGTAAATAACATTTTTACTGAGAAAGAAACGATCTATTAAGAAATTTAAATACATGGTAAGTAGGAAATAACGAAACAAGTACAGTTTACATATTATCCGATATATAAAAATATTTATTTAAAATAACGTTTAATCCAGGGATGGGAAAATTTTTCGATCGCGGGCCAAAAATCGAAAAAATAAAGTTTGGCGGGCCAAGATGAATTTTTCTTAACTTTTAAAAACAATATACAAGTACTACAATTTAATATATTAATGAGATGAATGAAATTGCGATTTCATTTTTAAAAGTTCCTTATATTGAGGTTCGAAGTGAGTACTGATTGTAAGGAACGAGGCTAAATGCTCACCAGTTAGTCTACTTCTGAAATAATTCTTTCTAAGGTTCATAGTTGAAAACACTTATTCACATATATAAGATGAAGCAAACAGCACTGATTTTCTGGGCATGAGATATTAAATTTAGGAAACTTACTTTCGATAATGATTTGTAAAACTAACTTTGGCATATTTAGAAACAATTGCTTGAGATGATTGTTAGATTGCAACTCAATTCAAGCTGCAAATCTGACCTCACTGCTTCACAATTTACGTTGAATGGCATGGAAAAATATCCAATTCTGCTTGAATGGTACTGAAATCTTGAAATCAGCGATCGAACTCAAAATACAATTTTTTCAAGTATCTTCTTAATTCTTAATATTTTCTTCATTTACTGAGGGTATTGAATTTAACCTCGGGAAATGAGATAAGTCGTTCTTACCTAGCTGCCCAGCAAACATATTAAATTTTAGTTTAAAAGCTTTGAGGTGTGACCAAATATCGTCGATAAATTGATTTTTCCCTTGCATCTTGACATTCAAGTTTTTCATATGACAAAGAAAATCTGTGAAAAATGCAAAGTCTGAAAGCCATTTTGTATCTTTTAACATTTCGCACTCCACAGAACACTGTTTCTCATGGAAGAACGACACAATGTCGTCTTTCAACTGCCAAACTCGCTCGAAAACATATCCTGCAATAAGCCACCTTACTTTCGTGTAATACATTACATCAGAGTATTCAGATTGCATTGACTGAGGAAAATCTCGAAATTGCCTGTGAGTAAGCCCACGAGATCGAATAGTATTTACAAGCTTCATGACTGTATCAAGCACGGGTTTCATTTTCAATGCAGATTTACACCGAGCATCTTGATGTATAACACAATGTAGAAAAACAACATTGTTCCCGGGATAGTTTTGATTTAAGAGTGCAAGAAATCCAGATATTTTTTCCTGTCGTATTTGGTGCTCTACCGGTCGTAATATTACATATATTTGTTTATCAAAGTTAAAAGCCCTTCCTGAAATTCACGAAAAATATCAAATCCCTTTGTAGTTCCCTTTAAAGAACGCGTGTACGCCAGTTCCTCAATAATTTCAAAGTTCTCATCAACACCTCTTATAAATAATACTAATTGAGCAGTATCATTTATATCAGTGCTTACATCTATAGCTATGGAACAGAATTTAAACTGGCCAATCTTTGACTCTAATAGTGATGCCAAATTTTTATTGACGGCTTCCATTCTAAAAGTCACCGTTTTCAAGATAAGCTTACAGTCTCAAAATTATTTTTCTTGTCTGGACATAAAACATCACAAACTTGGAGCATGCATTGTTTAACGAACTCCCCATCACTGAGAGCTTTATTATTTTTAGCAATATTGTATGCTAAAATGTAACTTGCATGTGTAGCTGCTTCTTGAATACTGTTTACCTTCTTGAAAAAATTTTGCCTGCCTGATAATTTTTAACAAAGACTTTCTGCATTTGTTTTTCATATTCGGACATTGCTTCGTAATTGGAATTCCTATGATTAGATGCGAAATCATGGGAAATGTTATATTCTTTGGAGACTGCTACAGCTTTATTGCAGATAAGACACACTGGTTTATCTTTTACAAATGAAAAAAAAAATGTTTCCATGTTTATTCATCATTAAAAGCGCGGCACTCTGAATCAACTTTACGTTTTTTAGTAGCGATTTTGGGATTGAAATATTTTACGAATAACCCAAACAAACTCTAGCTACGCTATACTTTTAATAATTTCATCACACTATTCACAATGACGCTATATGTCCACAATCTTTTAACACGCAATCAATAATATTAGAACTCGCGCCAAAAAAAAAAAAAAAAAAAAAACCGTTAGATGGATCTTAAAATGCGCAGTCTGCCACACGTGAGGTCTAATTCACCTATATTGAGTACCCATACGTCTGCTCCACAAGAAAAAGATAACGCTTGTTGGCGCCAATCTACAGCTATAACTAACAAATAACTTTGGCTTTTAACACTTTACCGATTGAAAACTGCCTGTGTTTACTATTTCGTTCGATTTATGTTTTGTAGAACAAAAATAGAGAATGGAAACAGATTGCCAGCTCTTTGAAAAAAAGGAATTAAAAAAAAAATATATATAATATTTAAACAAAGTAGAAAAGCAGATGAATATATAATATCTGAATGTTTCTTTTAATTTGTCTCTGACCGGCAAACTAAAATTCTATCCGCGGGTCGGATAGAATCTTCCGGCGGGCCGTAGTTTGCCCATCCCTGGTATAATCGAAGAATTTAAAAATAAATTCTTGAATGCATTAAATTGGAAAAGCTCATATACTTCAAAAATAAGCATTATTAAAAGTTGTTTTTTGGAATTTGTGGAGAGAGAATGAATCTCGGTAAACTCTTTAAATATTCAAGGAAACTAATTAAAGTATTTGGAGAGCCTATTTTTTAACTTGTGCCTTAACCAAATAATACAGTTATCATGAAATGAAATACCACCATACAAGGCCAGTTCAATTCCATGCCTAACTTGGGTTTTAGGGCTGTTTAAAAACATACTTGAACATGTTATACTAAAAACATCATGTAATGTTAAAGGATATTTTTAAATGTTAGAGATTGCTATTGTAGATTACAACGGAATCGTTTAAGTCAATTCATTATCCTTCCATGAAAATTTCTTTTTGTGACATCAATTACCATGCCATAATAATATGTTGAATAAGATGTGTAGTTTTAACTTGCAAGCTTTCGAACATAAAAGATGCTTTTGTACATTTAGACATTTTAAAATGTTTTAAGACATAAACGGTGTTACAACTTGAACACCGATATGTAGTTTTCTTCATTTTAAAATTTTCCTTCGTGCGTTATTGTTAGCAGCAGAGAAAAATAAGCACAACATGTGAATTATTTTAACAAAAAATAGAGACATTTCTAATTTTCTTCGACTTAAAAAAAAGTAACTTTTTTTCCGAATGCTACAGCGAATGTTTCTTCTTCCTCATATGCTACCGATAGGAAATGCTATTTAGTTTCTTTGTCACATAATGGTAACTTTTTTTCACAGAAAAGCTAATTAGACAGGAACATAGTTTAAAATGAATTCCAAACTATTACACATACCGAGTTTTTTACATACATATTACAATTACCGAGTTGGAAATCGTACTAACGATCTGCAGAATGATGAACTGGATGATAGAGATCGACTTTAATTAATAATGAGTAATTATTATCGCAAATTTTCAAACGTTAAACACCTTATTAGATTTGTTATTAACTGACTTATGCATGAAACAAACCTTATTTTGTAATGCAAAAGTTTTAGACAAAGTTCGTTAAAAAAATATATCTATCTCAATTTTTCTAGAAAAATAGTATATTTTCCACTGGAAGTACCACCAATGAAAAATAGCGGATTTCGCCAATTACTAATATATATATATATAT
>JAPDSC010135738.1:256957-269536 GCA_026290005.1 Latrodectus geometricus | reverse complement strand
AACTGAATCTTGTTGCTGGCTAGTAATGAAATATCTT
This sequence comes from Latrodectus geometricus, assembly GCA_026290005.1. Taxonomy (NCBI): domain Eukaryota; kingdom Metazoa; phylum Arthropoda; class Arachnida; order Araneae; family Theridiidae; genus Latrodectus; species Latrodectus geometricus. Next base: position 269,499 of record JAPDSC010135738.1, on the reverse strand, counting down.
TAGTATTTATTCACAATAATGATGATTAATAAATGGGAAAAATTTTCAAATTTTGAGGTTACTTTAAGATTTTAGGGATATAAGTCTAACTAGAATTTATTTTTCAATTGCTTACATATTTTTTTTTAAAAAAATTCTAGGCATTTTAAAAATGCTTTAGAATTACAAATGAGACAGCTTTTTTCAGCAAACCGAATGTTAAAAGGAGTTTCTAAATGAAACATTTTATTTAATCTAAATCTTATTTTATTTAATTTTCTATAATTAATTTTTAAAATAATAGCATGATTAGTAACAATTTCAGTTTTCATGATTTCTTTAACAATAGTTACCATTAATGACTATTATAGTTATTATTAAACAATATGATACAGATTCAAGCAAAAGGAATGAAATTAGACATTGTTGAATGGAATGCATGAAAAAATTATTTGTTAATTCATTAATTAATTTCTTTCCCAATTTAAAAATAATGAATTTAACATATTCTGCATAATTGAAATGCAAACAAAGAACAAGAAAGGTAATAATTTCAACAATTTTAATCATATTTGAGAGCTTAATTCAAGAATTTTTTGGAGTATAAAGTAACAAAACTTTCACATTAACATTGGTTTTCCATGCATACTGATTTGATGGGATGTCAAAGTAAATTTTCGAGAAAAAGTTTTGTTACATATGTTGCATTTGTGTGGACGTTCACCGGTGTGTTTACGTACATGCCTCTTCATCTGATGAAAGTATGAATGGGTATAGCAACAAAACGAGCATTCATAAAATGAACGCCTGCCAATTTTTGTTTTTGTAAATACTGGAAATCCTTCATTCAGGGTACGTTCTGAACCTAGAAAAACATCATAATAAAAGAAAATGTATAAAATGATATCTATTATTGAAATATCTTTATCAATGGCATTTTGGCAAAGTAGCATAAAAATATATTTTAAATAATTGTTTAAACAAAATTATTTTTATAATTGCAAAATTAAAAACATAAAAATATAAAAGCATATATATTTTTTCAGAATATCAATAAAAGAAATTGAAAATAAGTTGTGGTAAACAGCAAAACAAATAAATTGTTAACACAGACATGAAAAATGGCAGATAGTATATAAACTTGAAATGAATGAAGAGAAAAATCCTAAGTTAAATTTTAAAAATTAGCAAATCTAAATTACAAAGTATGAATCTAATTTATTAAAACATTCAAAACAATTGCATTATGACAAAGTTAAAAAAACATATTACAAATAAAGCTTTATGATAATTTTGAATGACAACTTCATTCTTAATGATTTTTAGAGTAAATGTTGCTATATTAGGAATGATCAAAAATAAACTATATTATGAACACACTAAAATTATATACTATTCACTGGAATGAATGATTGTGAACAGTAAATAGGAAAAAAACCCACATTTTGTGCATTTAAAATTGTGGTTCAAGAACTTTCTGAACATAATTGTAACAATATTTTCACTTTAGGTTTGTTTTTCATGTACACTTGATCACAATACATGACAAATGATATTATCAAATTTCAATCAAATTTAATGTGCACTTATGGGGTCTTTATGCATATTGATACAATGAGTTTTCAAATTATATTTTTGTGAAAAAGTTCTATGGCAAAAGCAACATTCATATGGGCGTTCACCAGTGTGTTTATGAATATGCCTCTTCATTTCATTACGGTTTGCACAGATATAGCTGCGCAAAATGAGCATTCATAGGTTGAACGCTAGCCAACTGCTGTTTTCGTAAATACTGGAAATATTTTACTCAGAGTATTTTCTGAACCTAGAAATATACCATAGTAAAGGAATGTGTAAAATGGTATCCATTATTGAAATTTTTTTATCAACATTTTTTAAAATAATAAAAAATATAATACTTTAGAACGCCTGTTTAGACAAAATTATTCTTTATTAAGAATAGGAGCTAATTATGCATAAAACAGACACTTCTCTATCAGTCTTTGAAAATTTTTCACACACCTTTTAAAAAATAATAATACAGAATGGGCTGAATATATTGAAATTTATCGAAACCCTATGATAGTACACTTATTAAAACTTAAATACAGCAATTCAATATTTTTTAATTAAATTAAACATGCAAAATAAATTTTATTTTATCATGCTTTAATTAAAGTACTTTAAATTATAATTATAAGTACATAGCACTTTTTTTGGACAAAAATTAAGGAAACACATTTTGGTATTTCAAGATCCTTTAGAAATTGCAAGTTTTGAGAAAAGCAGTTTTCAAACATTTATAAACTGCATTTTTTTTTAAAATTGAATATACATAGAAAAAACAGAATATTTTTAGTTGTTTTGTGTGTATCATGATGCAAAATAACTTTGATAGAAACAATCTTTCTGGTTTGGGTTTGTTTATTTGTTATCAAAAACACTGAGTATGAAAGAATTTTCGAACAAATTTTTCCACATTGTATTAGAATATAAAAATGTTCACAGAAATTGCTCCATGTATCTTAAAAGTTAAATTGATAATTTTTTTTTTACCATTGCTTAAATTAGGTTTTTACAATCATTTTATAATATTGATAATAATAAAATGCTTTTGAAGAAAAAATTATATGAATTAAATAGGCTTTCTTTTAATCTAGAAGTGAAATCTCAGCATGTGAAATATCCATAATTGTAAGAGGCTTTAGTATTATGAGACATTAGTACCTGTTAAAAAAGCTACACAATTTTACTCTACCCACCCAATCCAGAGGGGAATAATTAAAGTAAAATAATCTACTTTTCAATTGAACTTAGCCTGAATGGGATTAAACTATCTTCATGCAGGCATCAAGATTTCTTAGTAAATCAATGACAAATATGCAAACGTCTGAAGAAATAAGACATGTGATATGTTCCAAAACAACACATTCTGGTGTGGCAAAATCATCAAGACAGCTATACAGTATTAGGATGCAATGCTTTATCACACAAGATGATTTATGCTGGAGCAGTTAGTCCTAAATTTACTTTAATAGACCATAATGCAAGTCTTTTTAGAAGTGTTACTATTGATATCTACTTAGAGAAGTATATTCAGAATAGAGAAAGGCAGATATATTCATTTAGTCTATATCACATTAAACCTTTGGTGTTTTCAGGGCATAGTGTGCACTTTTTCCCACCCTCAGAATTGAAAACTGTTCTAGAGAAGGAATATCAATTATTTAATTATGTGATTGATTGGTTGGTTATAGAAAAAGCATGGCTGAATTATTGTAAATATTAAGTTATTCTGGCCATGGTATCAGATTTGAGTTTTTTTTTTTTTTTTTTTTTTTTTTTTTTTTTAATGTGAGTAGCACTAATGAGAAACAATACTTATTGACATGTATTTCATAATTTCAAATGTATATCATTTTTAAGTGTGAATGAAAGGAAAAGTAGAAAATTTCACAAACATCAATTAGAAAATAAAACAAATGTTTCCCCCCCCCCCATTTTTACACATTATTCACTTTTTTCATATAAGATTGCAGAGATTCAATATTTTACATGAAAACATAAGTTCCAGAATTTATTAAGAAAGACATTATCAATCTATTTACCCATAAAAGGAAATTTTTTTTTCAATTTAAATGTAATAAATTTCCAGCTTTTTTTTTTTTTTTTTTTTTAAAGAAAGAATGGAAAATAAAAATACATAAAAAATATGCCTTGAAAGTCAAAAAAGAAAAAACATTCTTGAACAAAAAAGTCTGTTTTGAAAAACAAAATCATAATGTTACTCGTAAGAAAAGTTTTTAAACAAATAAAAATTTCTTCATTTTTTATGAATACAAAAAATTCTATTCTTAAAGCACTCTTAATCTATTGATTGTTATTGAAAAAAAGTGAGTCATATTTTAAATTATCATTTTTTTAAATAAGAAATGTGTAAAAAAGATTTGTAAAATGAGATCATAAAACTATTAATCAATAATTTGAGAAATTTTAATACTAAATTTACTAAAAAAATAAAAAAACTTTCTATTTCTGGAATCGTTAATAAATAATGACAAATTCGAGAACTTTACTAAAGTCATTAAGAAATAGATTTAAAAGGCGATAAATAATACATGAATTCCTATTTGTGACTTACAGCTCACACATTTAAATTATTTTGTATGCATTATGAAATATTTAATTCAGAAAATTTAGCTTAAGAAATTGAGCTGAAAACTCACAAATTCAAATTATTTAGTTGATAAGTTCATATTGCTAAAAACAAAGCAAAAAACATAACTTAAGCTTCCCTTTTTCTGTATCAAAAAATGTAATCCTCCAATAATTTTTCTAATGATATCTAATTTATCAAAATTTAAATACATTATTTCATTGATATGTGTATAAAAAATCAAAAATGATTATCAAATAAGTAAAAAATAACTTATTTAGTAATCATTCAATCAAAAAAAAAAAAAAAAAAAAAAAAAAAAAAACAAGACTAAGAATTATGCACTCATAACTATCTTGCATTTGATAAGAGTTTCCAAATTTATAAATAATTAATTATGGAGAAATTATAAAATGTTTACAACCCAGTTATTAAGCTATATTATGCATAACATTAAAAAAATCTTCCAATAAATAATTTTTATATGAAATACATTTAAATAAATATTGTACATTGAGAAATTAAATTCATAATTTAAGTTTTAAAAAAATAAAGCATTATAAATAGTTGATTAAATAATTAATTACATTGTTCTTCTTACATTAACTTAATTTTTTGAAACATTAAATATATTTACAAAGCAATGTTTAATTTTTAAAAAAATCCCTAAAAATTTATAATAAAGTCTTCAAGAAGAAAGTCATGCAAGCATATATGAAAAACCCCATGGAAATATTAAGCCATACCACACACACATATATTTAAATTGTATTAAAATATTTGAACTTGAAATTAAAATTATAAATGAAAACAGTATGAGTCACAATTTACAGTAGTCATGATTTACAAACTTGATTAAAATACATTTTAAATAAAATAACAGAATACGTTTTATATATTTCTCTATTAAGGAATAAGAATTATATTATTAATAATTACATAAAAATGATGATAAGCACACAATGCATGTAAAATTATCAAAATATATTGGAGTTACAATTTTAATAAGTAAAAAATAATGATTAACAAAAAAATCTTTTATAACCATTATGAAATCAATAACTTTTTTAAGCAATAAGCAACCATTTTTTTAAAAATAAAAATACAAAAATTTTCAAATAAATTTATATATGGACAAAAAAATCAATGAATATAGGTAATATTTATTCTGGTATTATAGCATACTTTTCTTTAAAAAAAATCATATTTTATATTTGATTTTTATGTTTAGCCCTAATATGAGCCATTAAATTATTCTTCTGATTAAAACTTTTGGGGCATCTGCTGCACTTGAAGGGACGTTCACCTGTATGCACAAGAACATGCCTTTTCATTCGATAAGAGTCATAAGTCATGTAATTGCATAATGAGCACTTATAAGATAAATTATCTTTGGCAGATATTTTTGTAAAGAGTGGTAAAACTTCATTTTCATCAGTTTCTGCACCTAGAAATATAATAATATATCAAAAGGACTAACACTTCCATGACATGCATCACTATCACATGCTGCATTGAATTTAGTTACATTTCATGAATATCTTTTCAGTTATTAATATAAACTTACGATGTAAGAAAATTATTTTCATAAATGAATAGGAATGAAACATGAATGTTAAACTAAGTAAAATGAACAAGTATCGATTAAAAAAATATTAATAATTTTACGATTCAATTTCTTACAAAGCTATAAATTCCATGCTCAATTTTCTAGAACAATTTTTTTTTATGAATATTAAATAAGTATTTTTCACTTTCAAGTAAGCTAAAATTTTCACAACTAAAAATGATAAGTGGATTCATATGGTGAACATTTTTAATAGTTTAAAAAGCATGATCATAATTTATATTCAATTCAAAGGAAAATTAAAACCACATTAACTTAATCTATTCCTTTAATAATTCATTTTTAATTTCATAAAAAATTTACATTATTTAACCAAAAAACAATAAGACTAAATGTTACATGTTATTCATTTGTTAACCAAATTTCCTTTTATACATAAAATTCATATCTTTTCAATTATATCAAATCAGTTTCATATGGTCTAATTAAACATCAAATAAACTAATTCAAATATTCTTCATCAGTATGTTTGAAAGTAAAATACTTTACAGATTATGAGCAATTGCATTCTAGCTATTTAGACCTAAATTAGGAACACAAAATAGAAAAATTTAAGCAGTGTTTTCTCTTTGTTGCATTCTTTCTGAATGCTAAATAAATTTCTCGCAAATATTTTAATGAAATTATAGATATTAGGAAGAGAGCGAGGATTAAATTTGCATAAATATTTAAATGGAAAAAAATAGTTCAAGGATAATTTTTTAATGGATTGAAAAATTGAAACACATTAACTAATAGTTCAATTTGCTCTTCAAAACGTTTTTAATAATAAGCTGAATCTATGTGTCAACATATACCTAGAAAGTTGATGCAGTTAATATATTATAACATGGTAATCAATTTTTTAAAAATATGTACAACTTGTAGCATATAAACAAATGTAAAATAGAATCCAGAACCAATTAATAACATATTTATTGATGCATAATTTTACAACGGTACATCATTACATAAGTAAAACTACAATATTTAAATGGGGGGGGGGAGGAAGTGTGAACAAAAAATGCAATTAGTTATACAAATTACAAAACATAAATTACAGCAATATGACTTTTTATTTTTCCTCTTTCACTTTTAACTTATTATGATTAGATTTAAAAAAAAAATTGAGGACTAGATTTTTTTTTTTTAAATCAATATAAGACTTTTTTTTACTATGTAACCATATAAAGAGCCTTTTTTCAATATAAGCATTTAAATTCTAATCAAAAAAATTTCTTCTAGAGAAAATGGTTAGAAATATTAAAGAAATATGAAAAGAAGGGCAAAATACTATAAACGTTTTGGTACAAAAAATTCGAAAAATTGTAGCAAATGAAATGATTTTTGATCTTAGAAAAATTGTAACAATTGAAACATTCTTGAGAAGAATATAAAAAGACATTCACTTCATATGAGTAGAAAACTTATTATAATATGACATATTATGTTAATATAACATATGTAATGTAACATATTAATTACAATATCATATTAAAAATTTTTATAAGTTCAAACTCAAATTCAGAAAGTTCCATTAAAACAAATGATTACTATTCTATCACTTCTTTTTCATTAATATAAAGAAGTGTAATTATTTGCTCAAACATTAGTTAAATGCAACAATAGAGGTTTATTAGAAAAATGATACACTCTTCTATAAAAATGAGTGTAAACTTAATAAAAATAAAGGAACAGAAATTCCTCACTTTTTCAGTAATTTAATAAAAAAGGTAGGAGAATTTCATTTTCTAAATTATGTCATAACTGATATCAATTTCGGAAATGGTTAATGTTTAAACTATTCAGATAATATTTAACCAAAAAAAATAAATAAATAAAAATAAATAAATAGAAAACCAGACTTACTGATAAATATTAATTCTATTTTTAAAAACTATTATACTCAACATACATAGTTAAAATAAGCATTTTCAAAACAATTTCACTTTTGTTTTTTAGGATTTTTTTTTTTTTTTTTGCAATTTGAGCAATTTTGTTAATAATTACAAATTTTGTTAATATTACATAAATTGATTAATATCAATTTATGTAATTTAAAAGAGAAAAAAGAATGCAAAAGAAAGATTAAAATTGGATTTCTTTATTCTTCTTTTTATGAATTAATTTTTTTACAAACTTACTTAATTATTAAAGAAAAGAGAACCAAGAAAAAATAAAAGAATGCATTTAAAAAATCATAAATACTTTCAAATATTATCCTTCATAACTTATATTAATGAATAGTTTGAATAAGAAAAATACAACAGTCACTAATGAATTAAGAGAAATACAATATACATGACTTTATTGTATATCTGAAACATGATAGCCAATTAATTTAGTTCTACTCCTCACTAGAATATAACAGTTTAAACTTCCTTTTAAATTGTTTAGAAATATCAATAAGCAAAAGTAAATTGTAATTTAATTGCAAATTCAATTACTTTTATGCAATATCATATTTAGTAACTGAATCTGCAATTTATGTTTTAAAACAGAAAAAAAAAAAAAAAAAAAAAAATCCATTACATGAGAAATTTTGATTATTTAAGATAATCACAAAGCAATAATTTTTTTTCTCAAATCGACATAAAAAGTTATAAAATATTGATTTTTTTAATATGCTCTAAGAAACCCAAGAAAAATGTTAAACATACAACAGCTACAAGAAAATTTTTAATTAAAAATTTGAATTTAAAAAGTAATCATAAAAACAAAAATTTTAAAATACTAAAAACATATAAACGCACTGTAGTAAGATTAGAATCATTTTAAATTACATTTTTGTCTAAGAATATGCTCACATTTTCAGTGTGCTAATAAAATAAATTTCGAGTATTTGTCTTTAAAAATTAAGGATAAACATTACATTCTTAATAAGTACAAAAAATTCTTACCAGTTATGAGAATGTTGAGAAACATACATAATAATACAAGAAAAATTAGCTAAGTATGACAATTTGGATTGAAGTTAAATTGAAAACAAGAAAAAATTATTAATTATAATAGGTCTTCTATATATAATTAAAAATTAATTAATTTTATTAGAATGAAATGATAGCTTTATTTTTATAAGAAAAATACACTGATTTCTGATTTTGTTAATTTATATGTTTAGTCCTGAAAATTAGATAATCATTTATTTTGATATTGTAGCATATGTTTCTACATACAAAATACGGAACTTTACAAGCTTATTTCTACTTTCTATGCTTATTAATGAAATGAGTCTTTAAATTAAATTTCTGAGAGAAACTTCTTTGGCACACATGGCAGTTGAAAGGACGTTCCCCTGTGTGTTTACGAACATGCCTCTTCATTTGATAAATATTATAAGTAACATAACTGCAAAATGAACATTTTTGAGCAGAATGATTTCCAACTGATATTTTTGTAAAGAATGGAAGTGTTTCATTTAGAATGCTTTTCATACCTAGAAATATAGTTATTATATGAATGGATTATATCAATGAAATATCAAATTAATTACATGTAACTGCATATATTAAATATATTTTGTGAGCAACTTTTTATAAAAAATTTTTTATACTAATTATCTAGCAAAATTTATAGCATAAAGTGTGATATATTTTGGAACTTCAACAATTTAAACAGCAAATTTGAAAATGATACATTTTAACATAGGAATACTTGAAAAAATCAATCATATATCAATATATATATATATATATATATATATATAATCAGATAACAAAATAAAACATGAATTTAATATACAATGAATAATATACTTAACACAATATCACAAAGAAACATTGATGAAAATTAAGTTTCACTTGTTGAATTACTTTAATTTCTATGCTGATTATAAAAAAATTGCAGCATATTAATACTGGGAAAATCATTGCCTTATTAATTGAAAGGATACTTGGAAGATAAACTCAAAATGTAAGTAGAAGTATAAACACATGTTTTATAAAATTAAAAATAAAATTTCACTTACAAAGCAGTTTAAATTATATTTTAAATATTGGTTAAAACATAACAATACTCATATAGTTGCAAAAGAATAATAACTTATAATTAGAATAATAAGTTCATAAGTACATCTTTGCTTATGAACTTTAATTTGTTTATCTACAATACTTAATATAATCAAATACATTTTGTATTTCGTTATTAGAAATAAGCATTGAGTTATTTTTAAGTAAATTTACAGCAATGATTACACCTAAAATTCAATAAATTGATATACAGCATGTAGACTATAATGACTCATACACATTGTAAAATAATAAAAATGGAATACTAAAACCAATTGACAAGTTTCACAACTTGAAAGGAAATTATTTAAACAGTTATGCTTCAGAAAATCGTAATTTTTATTGTCACAGGGTATACAGTGTGTACCAAATGAAATTTTAAGAACAAAATTCAGAAATTTCAAAAAATTTGGTAATCAAGCTATTATGATAGTTAAAATTGAAAAGAGCAGTTATTTCTTCCAAAATACATAAATACCAATGCCCAATTAATATTTTAATGAAACATATTACTGTTTGGTTTAACAAACATCCAAGCCCAATGTAGATTTGAACCCACAAACTTAGAGGACAAAGAACATTTTAAAAAACAGCGATTCTTCTATGATGATAAAATCCATATAAATAATATTTGTTTTACTCACACGGGCATATTTTGAATATTTTATTTCTATATAAGAGTCAATGTGTTATAAATATTTGTTTTAATCCAATTGCAACTTTGAACGCATTGATCATTTTAGTGATTTCTTCCGCAACTTTAATTGTTGAATTTATGAAAATAAGAAGTAAGAAAGAAAATAAGGTCATTTATCCCCCCCCAAAATAGGTTAAAGATAAAAGAAATTAATGAATTAAAGTTATATTTTCTTTAATAAAGTCAGTTTCCATATGATAATAGTTCTAAAAGAAAGTAATGTTAAAACTGAAGACAAACCCAAATATGCAAACTATCAATTATCTAGTAAGCATAAAAAGTCTGACACACAATGATCTAAAAAATGTGATCGTTTGTGAACAGTCTCAAAAATTATATCAATTCAATCAACATAGTATCAATAATACCACCATCAAATCAATTTTTGTTTGACAAGCCATAGAGTTTAAAAAAAAAGTTCAGAACTATTACAAAACAGACAAGTTTGAATCAATTTCATAGGTTGTTGAAATACAGTTACTGAAGAATAGAGCGCTAACCTTTTAGTTATTTAGGCTTTGAGTAAACAGTAAATAATTTTCAATAAACTAATAAAATCCAAGCAATAACTAGAACTGAAGGTTTGAAAAGAATCAATTGTTCTAGCAAAAGGGCATTTGTTTATTTATAATTATATAATGCATTAAACACTTCATTTTGCAAGTACTAGATAATAAATTAACAAAATCTTAAACTCCTATGTGTCAGGAAGAAGAACACTTGTTTTACAAGCAGGAATATATATATATATATATATATATATATCACATTCTCTCATTTCGTAATGCACATTCTTTTGTAAGAGAAAATTAAGTGGTGGAAAAATGATGGAAGAAATTAATGATTATATAAAGCACAAATCCTTAAACTCTATACTTAATCACAGAGTGGCTCCATGCTTATTTATTCAATAGAACACAGGGCTTTTTTCAGTAAGACAACTCTATGTTTAAAAAATATAATTTCAGCTTTAAGGGTAAATTAAGATTTTTGTACAATAAATTATTCATCCTTAACAAATAACACTAAGTATTCATGGGGTTTACTGCATTTTTTTTAAAATTAAGCTATGCTACGTATATTCATCTTTACATCAAGCAATTGAAATGATTGAAGGTTAAATGGTAATGCCTTTAAGTTAACAACATGCACTTTTGCAACACTGCAAAATCTAGAATAAAGTACAAATTCCAATTCATGAATTACTACATTGGTTTCCTCACTTGTGATATGCAAATGCAGCCCACTATTTATGAAAAGTTATTTCAAGCAACTTACACAATGGAAAAAAAATTATTTAAATTAGCATTGGACATTAGGCTATTTTTTACAATGTGCAAAGCTGTTAAATTGCATATTGTCACAATTTTCCATAATCTAATTACTATCCTGTTCCTTGACTCACTTTTTATATAGACAGCAATCATATAATCATATGAATAAAAAAGTTAAAGAATTTTCCAAGCTTTTTATCACCAAAAAGACTGTATAATAACTTTTTGGCAACAATGACATGAGCTTTTGGGAGATAGGTAGAAAGTTTTATGATAAAATGTATTAAGATTAATGTATTATTTTGTCACTGTTATGCATATTAAGGTAAATTAAAAAAATCCAAATAATTTAGAATATTTCAAAATACTTGAGAATACTAGGATATATTACTTATTACATTGCCTCAGGATTAACAAATAAATGAGTAAATTAAAGATAAAATTTTTATCTTTGACTCTTTACTAAATAAAAATATTAATGTGAAAATAAGATTCTTTATAACAGTGTGAAAGAATTAAAGGAGCTTATTCCACAATTGTATATTTTTATATATTCTTCACAAAAACATATGTAAAATATTTGATGAATTTAAAATCAATTAAAGAAGATGTTTACATAATTGGTACTGATGTTAGAGACATTGAACTTGTTTATGTTATTGTATGTATGCACATGAAAATTTTAAAGAAAAACTTAAAAAAATGCTTTCCAGTTGCACTAATATTTAATCTAATATCCAAGAGAAAAACAGATATAGCTTGCTTGGGATCTTGATCAAATTTGGTACCTCATAAAAGAATATTTAAAAATTAAATTGAAAAA
>JAPDSC010135738.1:205626-256947 GCA_026290005.1 Latrodectus geometricus | reverse complement strand
TTTTCACATTAAAATGAGTTCAAACAATCACATTTTTTATATTATGGGCTCTTTGCATATGTGTTTTTAAGTTCCCTTTTTGATTGAAATTTTTAAAACACACACTACATTCAAATGGCCGTTCCCCTGTATGGATACGTATATGCTGCTTTAAGCTCCCAAGGTTATTTGAAGGGTAATTACAAAATTTACACCTGTGGATTTTGCAATTTTTGCTACCTATTTGGACTACATACGATGCATATGAAGAAGTCTCTTCAATTGCAGAATCTCCTGAAAAATTTTAAATAATAATTTATAAAAGCACATTCAAACATAGCAATTCTTTAATGTAACTAAATTTTGTAGATCAAAATAAATATATTAATAAATGTGGGATAATTGTTTAATACAATCTAATTGCAATTTATTATACTGCTAGATAAAATATGAATAAAATAACATTTAATATAAATTGCAGTGGAAACTTTTATTAATACTTTTTTTTAAAACTTTATTAATACTTTTTTTTAATACATAGTAGGAATTAGACAGATTGCAATTCAATGAAAAAAAAATATTTTTGAATGTACATATATAAGCAAAAAGAATTGTTAAAATAGAATTTCATGTTAATTTTTACTATAAAATATACAAATTTCACAGTAAAACAAAATTACAGATAATAGAGTATAGCACACTTTTGGATGAGGAAGATTGTAAATTATTAAAAAATTATAAAAATAAACATTTTTATAATTTTATAAATTATAAATAAAATTTTTTATTTTAATTAATTTTTATTTTTGCATTAAGCAAATGTTTTTACCTTACTATGAATTGTGAAAATTAGTTAATAAATCACTAGCTTTAAATAATTATATAATTTTATTAAAATATATATATGTTATTTGTTAGTTCAACTTAACATCTTAATTACAATATTATTTAAATTTTAGATTAATTTCTTTTTAATAATTGTTATAGCAAAAAGAAGTTTAAATAATTAATTTTCTAAATTTTTGATGAAAATTATGAAAAATTTAATTCATGATTGAGATGCAACATTATAATAAAGCACACTATGCACATCTTCATAAAAATATGTATCAATTTATAAGGACAATAATTTTAATAAATTACAATTCAATATTATGAACAAATTTATAAGTAGAAATTTATTTAGTATATTTTTATGAGTAAATTTACTTGGGTAGAAAATTTAAGCTTATTAACTATTTCATTCCATATTCATTAAATTTTTTTTACCTTTGTTATTACAAATTCATAAACTGAAGCAACATACCTCCAGCTAACAAATTATAATACATGTGTGAGTGAATGTGTTCAATGTATAAAATAAGGTAAAGAAAAAGGTTTTTCATAGTTCTTTAAATATATTAATATTTTATTAAATAAAAGAAATCATTCTTATATTGTAAAGTAGTTTTTGCATAAAAAATTTTTAATGGCAAAATTGTATTTTCTTAAGTAATCAATTTAAATATTGTTAAGATAAATGTGATAGTGTTAACATTTGGCGAAATAAAGTTGAATATATAAGTGCACCAACTGAAAATAGGAATTTGAATTTTGATCTTTGCTCGAAATAACTTTACTGAAATAAACATTACAGTAAAACATGGAATTTTATGTCTCATGAACATATATTTAATTACATCAAATATTGCAATTGCATCAAAAATAAAATCTTTAACTACAGTAGTTACCAGTCATGAAGTCGCAGATAAGATAAAAAGAAAATCACCTTAGAGAATCAAGGATATTGGATAATTATTGAATTTCTCAGGCATAATAAGATTTTTTATTATATCAGTTTGGCTTGATCTTTTAATTGCATTATTTTAATTAATCATTTATTGGCACTTAGATTTTATTGAATCATACAGCAAAAAACTTAACAATAAATTTTTGAATTAGATATCATGGTAAAAAACAGTTCTTATAATGAATTTGTTTTAATTATCCTTTATTAAGAACTTTGAGCATTATTCTTAACCACTTATAATAAAAATTAATAAAATTTTAAAATTCATTGGATTGGATTAAAAAAATAAAATGTTTGATTACACAAATGCTAATATAATAATTATATACTGAAAATACAAATTTAAGAAAACAGAAAGCAAAACAGCAGTTATATTTAATGTAATTTAGAATAATTAATAATATACATAAAATGAAAGTGAACCATATAAAATGAAACTTAATTTTAGTTATTATATATAAATTATAAAATTAATGGTTTTTCTTCATCAAAAACAAAAATGAGTTAGAAATTAAGCGTAAATTTTTTAATAAAAAAAGGCAAATCATTAATCAAAACAATAATTCTAGTAAGCTAATAGAATATTGTGAAAAAGTTTAGAGTAGTGATTTATTTTAGAATTAAATTTAATGATAAATTATTTAATTAAAAAAAATATTATATATACATATCAGGGTTATTCTTAATAATGATAAGTTAAAAAGACATGCAGTATAAATATTAAAATATTTAAACTTTGTATTGTTACAACTTGAAATTATTTATATAATAGTTTTAAGTAAACTCTATATATAAATTTTTTCATTTTATAATAGAAATAAACTTGAAGCTGATAATTTGAAAAATTAATAACACAATTAGCAAAATTAAAATGTTCAACTGCTTTTCAATGCTTTCAAATAAAATTATAACATTCAGTGATTATTTGATACATCCAAATTCACAATTTTTGAAACCAATATTTGTCCACAAATGACAAGAACAAACATTATATGCATATTAAAGATAGAGCAAAAATTTTATGAAAAAATTCATATGTATAAGTTGCAAGAATGGTAACATGTTCAATCAAATGTTTCAAACATTTTTCTATTTTTATTTAAGTATTTTCACAATTAATGGAAAAAAAAATACATGTTTCATGCATACAAGTACTTATTATCTTGGACATATGTATGTTATTTCAGAAAATGTAATTCTAATTATTGGACATTGTTTTCTAATCATTAATCAATTGGATTAGATTTAAAAGCATACAAGTTAAATAATAATTAAAAACTATGTTTTAGTGAAACTATAAAGAAAATTAAACAATTAATATGAATTTATATGAAAATTCTCAATGAATCATGTTTATTTATTACAAACATCATTAAATACATAAGTATTTCAGCTTTATTTAAAGGATAAATGAATTTTAATTTTGATTGTATTGCTAGTTGGAATTAAGTAGATAGTAATATTCATACTTTCTGCAGTATATTTTATTTTATATTTAATTCAGATATAGAAAACAAAGGTTTTGATGATGAAAGTTGATTTTCACAACTAACGAATGATACAATCATACAACAAGTTTCAACGAGAAAGAAATTGTCTATACTAAAAATTTAGACCTATGCAAACAAAAGAAAGAAAATATATGTTGAGTTATTTGTAAAGTTTTATATTTCTCATTAAAATTTTATGAATTAACATTTAATATTAACATTACTGCATATTAACATGTTTACACATTCTTTTGATGTGTTTTTAGCATTTATATTTTTAAATGTCCTTTTTGATGAGTTCTTAGTATGTGTAGCTTTAAATGACCCTTTTGAGTGAATTCTTTCTCACATGCATTGCACTTAAATGGTCGCTCTCCAGTGTGAATAAGAACATGTTGCTTTACACGTCCAAGCTGACTAGAAGTATAACAACAAAGTTTACACCTGTGGATTTTGCAATTTTCATTTCCAATGTGAATTTTAAATGTTGCATACAAAGATGTTTCACTAATGAGAAATTCACCTATAAAAACATAAAACATTTTGTAAAAACACTCAGAGCATTTTTTATAAAATAATATACAGAAGTTTAAATCTTTAAATTATAAAATAACATTAATTACAAAATAAGATGAATTGCTTCAAATGTAAATCAAATCTTTTCATGTAGTATTTTAAGAAATGAAATAAGTGTTATTTCCTTATGAAACATAATTGACTGATTTAATCTTTTATTTATACTGTTAATACTTTCATAATGATCTGTATTTAAATATTGAAAGAGACTAAGATTATTTTAATAACATAACAGTGGAAATATCTTTGAAATTTTATTAAGAAATATGTTAATAATATTGAAATACTTAATAAAAATAGAATTAATACTTATATATGGTAAGAACTTATTTATTATCATTTTAATAATGAAAACGCATACCATGAAAAATATAAGTCATCAATGATTACCTTGCTAAGTTTGTGAATGAATCATGACACATTTAAATTAATTTCAAATGACTTTTAGTGACAAAGAATATGTTACTCAAAATAATCATAATTTATTGAATGAAAACATTATAGATATAATAATGCATGAATGAGATATATATGTTCCTCATAAAACCCTAATATATTGATTTTTATTATAATTCAACCCATTCATTTTAATAATTGGGAACTTTAAACTAGTTTTGTTTTTATTATATAGTTTTACTCTAAAACAACAGCAACCATCATCAATGTTAAAATTTCTATATGCATTCACAGCTTTCCCATACATTTCTTAAAAGATTAAGGTATTGAAGAACAAATAAGAAGATAATAAAGAAATAAATGTGTGTGAGTTTACTTTTTTATTATTAAAAGATAAGAATGTATATTGCTTTAAATTACAGCTTTTTTTTTGTACTTCTCAATTCTACAATGAATGGATTTAAAACAATTTTTATGAAATATATGCATAATAATGACTCAAGTTTTTAAAACAACAATTCAAGAAAAAGTCTTGAGATTTTAGAAAATATTTTGAGCAGATATGGATTAAAGGGCATTTATGAAACTAAAATTCTTATTAATAATATGCATAATAAAATTAAAATAATGCAGTAAAGAGCATATAAATAACAAATTATTTATGAAATTTAATAATAATTGTTAATTAATTCCTTAGTTTTGAACTTACTCTTGATGCAAATCATACAAACATGTTAACGAACAAAATTTTTTATTGATTGATTTACATAAATCATATTCCAAACACAAATATATGTAGATTACAGATTTTACAATGAATACATTTTTACACATAATGCAGTAGAATTTTTAATAAAAGAATTCATATATAACAAAAATTATTTACATATAACACATATAGAAATTAATACAAAACAACATTATTCAATATAATTTATCAAGTATGATTAAAATAAGTTCACATTTATCTATGTACAAACATTAAATAAATAGATCAAGTCATTAAATAAATATATTAAATGCCCAGTAATAAATCAACTAAACATGCTAATACTGAAATTATTTTCAAGCTGTTTTATCTTTAATTTGTCTCAGAGTCCAGAAATTAGAAATACTAGATAATATTTAATATTATTATATATGATTATTACATATAAAAAATAATTGAATTTCAAAATTAAAATACTTCATAGTGATTTTGCTATAAAATGCGTAGAAATTGTAATTTAAGACACAGAAAAATTATATAATGAAAAAGAATTTTTTTTTATCAATAGTATAATATTCCAATGAGAAATTTTAGTGGAAATAAACTTTCCTGTGGAGAAACTTTGTGGATTTTCCATGGTGTTAATATTCCAAAAAAAGCTTCAGTTCACTGCAGAAATTACACATATTGAAGGGGAACTGAAACAAGCTTGAACCGGTTTCTAAAGAAGTAAATCTACAAGTTTGTAAATAGTGAACAACAAATTCTTCAAGTATTATGTATATTTATGCTACCTAATATACTTTTAAAATGTTCAAATGAATATTCATATTTATTTATTTATTACATTTTGTCCATAAATTTGTAGATAATGTAGGAAATCAATTTATCCATAGTAGCTTCCTTAATTAGTTTTGCGGATAGTTGAAATTATACTATTTATTTTGATTTAATTATACTTGGTATTTTAAAAGAAAAAACTGGTATGAAATGTTTTTACAAACTCTATTGATCTTTATGATATTTTAGATTTGCACATCATTTTTTTCTCAAAATAAACTTTTCCTTAAATATATAGAAAAGACAGAAAGAAATACACTAATATTTAATTTTATAATTAAATGATATAAAGTTAAAAAAGTCATAATTTTATAAAGATCTGAAATTTAAATAAGTTTACAATTTATGATTCAGACAGGTAATTTATCATTTGAAGAGAAATAACCAGACATTTTTTTTTCGATAATTCAACAGCATCTTTCATTCTTTAATTGACAATAGTAGATATAAAAAAGTTTATTGTAAATTATTTTGTTATGAAAAAAGCTTTGATGGGACTGTAGTTTCTATAGAAAAAACACAATACACAAATGTACATCTTTCTGATGCAATTCACATTAAATTGATACAATAAAAAATACATGTTAATCTAAAATCAAATAAAATTTTAAATACTCATAATCTGAAAATATTTAAAAATTAAAAAATAGATAAAAATGTATAGAAAAGCCAAATTTTTTATCAAATGAAAATAATAAGTAAGGATCAAAAATAGGCACAGTACTTCGTTATTTAACTAATTAATTATTCAGAGAAGTCAAAAATTCCTAGCAAAGTAATAATGAATTTATCCCTTAATAATGCAGCTTTAGATTTGATTTGTTTAATGTTTGACAGTTATTTATTGGACAAGAGTTAATCACTGCACAACTATAAAATAATCCTGTTCATAACATTGAAAAAGTATATATTAAGGTTCTGTTGCTTTTTAGATAAGTATGTATGAGCTGAGCAATACCAATTGTCAATAATGATAATAAGGATTGTCAAACTTTTTTACAGGCAAATGTAAAAAATTATAACAACTGGAGACTTGGGAAGCATTATGTAAATAATCAGTATAAATATTGATTCCCTTCAAATTTTGAATGCAGAGCAGATTAAAAGGGTAGGAGAGTAAGCAATAATGAATCACATTTTGCATAAAGTTATGTTCATCACTAATTTTGTTTAAGAAAAATAGTAAAAATTGTATATTTTTTTATAATTTGTTATTTAGAGAATTATGTTTGACAAATTTCAAAAGCAACAAATTTACCATGCTTTAATTATTATATCAAATTAAGCATATAGAAGACTGTTGATTTGTTCATTGCTCTGTAATCACCTTCTGCATTAATATGCTGTGAATTAAGAGTTTAAAATAGATTCTATAAATAACTTAAAACAGCAATTTTTTTAAAAAAACAAATGTCAGACCTTGACATGACTGCCATTAGTCTGAAACAGGCACCCCAATGCAGTTTTGACAGACAAACAAAGTGAGAAAATATTAAAACAGGAATTAAACTCGTGAATAGTTGTATTACAGACCAAAGTGTTAACTGTTTAGCTATTTTCCGAGACAAGTAATGGGATAAATCTTCATTTAATGTGAAATGTTATTAATTCAACAAGATAAGTTCAAGCGTTAAATTAAAAAACTAAACAGAAAATATGTAATATTTAAGAAAAAGTAATAATAAGTTTATAAGTTTTAAGACTTAACTGACCATAAGCAAAACAGCAGGCCAGACTGAGATATAATATATATGCGTGAAAGTTAAAATTAAGCATTTCGTATATATTAGCAATTTAATAACATTAAAGCATGCTTGAAAAACAGAAAAAATTGAATTAAGCAATGATTATGTATTATAAAAGTTAAATCACATTGCATTTAATGTCTTGAAACATTAATTTCTCTTTTCAATCACCCAATATAATAATCATTTTTAATTATTTCTTGTGTCTTAAGCTATGCACATTTAAATGACTAATTTGGGTAAAGCCTTTACCACAAATATTACACACATGTGGTCGTTCTCCAGTATGTATATAGACATGTTTTCTCATATCACTACTACTAGCACAGGAATAGGTACAAAGAGAACACTTAAAGATTCTATAATTGCGGTTTCCAAAGGACAACTTAGAGGAATAATACAAGCCATCATGTGAAATTTCAAGTGAATCTAAAAAATGAAAAAGAATTATAAATAATGATAAGTCTAATTAGAATGGTTTTATAAGTTTTAAATTAAAGAATTACAACATTATTTATTTTTATAAGACCTTCCTTTTTTAATTCATATAAAACTTTACAAAAATTAAGGTTTATTTAGATTTAATTAAAAACTTGTCAGCAGAATCGGACAATTTCATAAATACACAAATTGCTCATTATTTTTAAGTACCATTTAAGGTTAAAAATTATTTCAAGCAAGATGTGCTGAATTATTATTATTATTGAATATATGTACAAATATATGTATTGAATATATATATATATATCTGAACATATAAATGCATTTACAAATAAACATATGTATAGATAAGTGCAAAATACATTCTAAAAAAGTTTACAGACATTGTGAAAATTTTCTTTTATAGAGCACGTATATAAATACCAGATTATGAAAATAAAGCTTAAAAAAAGTATCAAATGCAGAAATTAATTTTAAGAAACATGTTGCTTAGAAAAGCATTTAAATGAATATTCGTTTTATTTGAATTTGTATAGCATGAAATATTAAAAAATTATAAACAAAAAATATTAACATCAACCATAACTAATAACATGAAAGAAGTCAGTTTTTAAATAAATTTTAAAGAACACTCATTCAAGCTCCATGGTAATTTCATTTATTTCTAACAAATAACAAATCTACATTAATGTAGAATTGACGAGTATCTTCTCAGTTACATATAAATCATCATTTATTATTTTATGATCATTAAAACAAATATTTCATAGCATTGATAAAAATGAAATTTTATTTTCATATAGATTAAACTATGCTCTGATAAAAAAAAATGCTTACTATAAATAATTACCAACAAATAAATCATGTTTCATACTATCTTTAAGCACAGTTTTGGGACTTTAATCAAAATTGAACTGAGTATGACACACAATGTTTTGTTAATTCATGAAAACATTTTACAATTTTTAAAATGCAAAAGGTATTTTGAATGCAAATTCAAAAACAACAAATGGAAATATGATTGTTATATTTAACCACAATTGCATTATGGTTCTAATCGCTTCATTCTATTTAAAATCATTGCAAATAATTTCATTTTTCTATAATGATATATATAATTTTGAAACAAATTTGGTGTATCATCAAATTTTATTTTAGTTACTTGGTAACATGTATATACATTAAAGTTTCTAATGAAAACATGGATAAAAAGGTTTCATAAATTAATATTTTGCTATACTTCATGCTAAATTGTAGCACAAAGATGACACTTTTAACAAAATGTTCCTGAACAAGTTTTTTATTACAATCAAGTAATTATTTCACTAAAATACAAATTACTTTATATAAACATTAAAATCATACATAAAATAATAATTTAAATATTTTATATTTTTTTGTGAAATACTAAGTAACAGTAAAATTTATATCAACAAAAAACTGGTTTAATGGAAGCAAAAATATTATTCCACATAATATAAGTGTATGAAATGCTGTGTTGCAAAAATATAAGACGGAATTACAATGAAAATATGAATTTAATTAGTATTTCTATAAGTAATCAGTGAAAAAATTATTATTTTTGATTGAAATACAGGAAATTTTAAATACCTCATCAACGGAAAAATTTTTTCAATTCGATATTATAAAAATACATTTTGAATTTTTGGAAATAATTCATAGAAACATCATTAGTTATTAAAAAGTAAGGTTAATGAAAAAGAAACATATTGCATGCAACTGCATTTGATTAAACAATACAAAATAGTTTAAAAATGGATAGTATTAAAAATTCGTCAATGAACAATCCAAATTTTTTTAATAAAAAAAGTACTTCCTATAAGATATAATTATCTTATCTTACAGGAAATATTTAGATATATTTTTCAAAATATTATTTCCCTTACTAAAGATTTTTTACAATTAAAATTATTTTTACAGACATAAAATCATTTTGTAATTACAAAGTTAAGTTTTAATACTCTCAAATATACTGAAAAATAATACAATGTAAATAGATACACAAAACGTAAAAATTTACTGTTTATGTATTTTTACAAAACGCATGAAACTAAAATTAGTGAATTTAAGTTAAGCAAGTTGAATCTAATGCTAGAAGGTAAGAAACACAAGTGAATCAACTATACTATTACATACCACAAAGAACTAAGTTTTTTAAACAATTCCAAGAAATTCAAGAGAGAAAAATACTAAATAAAATGAATTTTATAATCGAAACTACTTTGAATGAAATTTTATATAAAGTTAGAGCAGGATATAATTTATGATACTACATAAGAATTATATAATAATTACACAAAAAAATTTCAGAATGAATAATTCACATGATTAAAACATTGAGTATATGCATATATATATATATATATATATATATATAAACAAAAATCTGTTAAAATGACATACCATAGAATACAAATAGTTTATGATGAATAGCTGTAATTTAAAGAGAAACTAGCCGACTAATGAACATCTACATAAGGTTACATATTTTTAATTTACCAAATAAATATTGTAAATACATAAATAATCAAAATAAGGTTTTAATTTTTTAATATAATAAGCATCAAAATTTTTAATATGGAAGTTTAAAGAAAAATAAAGATAGATTACTCATAAAATTTTTGCTCAAGCAAAACTGAAAATATCAAGTATGCAAAATCAAAAATAAAACAATTTTTATCGTTAAGGTACAGTTATGAATTGCTTCTTAGAAACATTACACTTGTTAGCGATAATATGTGAAAAATTATCTCATCATAATCAAATTTTAATGTTTTCTTTTGTACAATTTTTACTTCCAAATATAAATTTAATTACAATTATAGCCAACTAAGCATTTTTTGTTCTTATACTTTTTTTCTTCTTAATTTAAGATAATTCAATTATTACATCAAATAAACTTGAATATATATATATACTTTTATATATAGAAAAATTCTTAATATTTGTGAGATGATATGGGAAAAATAAGTTAAACATTACAATTTTAGAAACCAAACATTATGTTAATTGTAAGAATATTTTTCTATACTTTATTAACATTATTAAAATCTGATGTACAGCAATTTTAAAAGTGATTACAAAAGATTGACAGTTAATGAAGCTAAGAGAACAAATATAACAAATATTTTTAAAAACGTCTGTTTCAATTGAACTCTTTGCATTATTTAAGACTGATGTTATTATTATTATTTTTCTTACTTTTTTTTGAATATTTTAGAAATTACCAAAAAAAAAAAAAAAAAAAAAAATGTTAGTACTAATAAAAATTAAATTTATTATTTTTCAATACAATTATCATAAATAGCTAATGCTTTTTTTAATTTTTAGTCAAGTTGAATATATGTAAGATGAAAAAAATACACGAAACTTTTGCAGGCAATTATAAAAGTAAAAAATTCTTAGAATAAGTCACTTTTACATAAAATTTTGTAATGTTTATATTTAAACAGAATGTAAATTAAATTAAAATGGACTTCAAAATTTACAAATCTTAATTTAAATTTGCACATAAAATATCTATAAATCAAAATATTCATAAAATTACTTTTGTTTGCATTCAATGTATATAAAAAATTAAAAACTTGTTTTAATTAAAAAGGTATGTTTGTAATACAAAATTATTGCAACTATTTATGTTTCAAATAATGACGATTTAAATGACTGGATTGAGTAAAAGCTTGACCACAAATGTTACAAAGAAAAGGGCGTTCTCCTGTATGAACATATACATGCTTTTTCATGTTACTGCAGTTAGCACAAGAATATGGACAAAGGCGACATTTGTAGATACTAAAGGTGCGACTCTCAATGGATTGTTTAGAGGAATAGTAAAAAGCTTGATTATTAATAACAGAATCTAAAAATACAAAGGAAATAATTTAGAATTAAAAAGTAAATTATTTAATACAAAAAACTAAGATGCAAAACAAGAGAGTTTATTGCAATAACTTTACTTGAAAACATAAAAGAGAATTATAAGAATTATTAAATTGTACATGAATAGAAATGATAACACCAAATATGATTAGCAACTGTCCATAATAATAGAATTTGTGTAAAAAAATTATAATTTAAAGAATTAATGCCTTTTTCATGGAAATACTATATTTTCAATATCAAAAAATTACAGGAAATTAATATATTTTTCTTATCAATAATTTTCAGTAATTTTGCTAATGCATATTAACATAATTGTTTTTCTGGCACAATATAAATCAATTATGTTGGTTTCAAAATCAAATTTCATTATAAGAAACATTCTTCAAATGAATCTCCAATAAGTAATGAAAACCTACCTTTCTGATGATGTTTTACAAAATTCTGAAAAAGCAGTAAAAATTTTAGAAATTAGATGTGCAATTTTTGTAACATTTTTAAAAGTTTCAATTTAGCAAAAGAATATTTAGATTCCTAATTTTATTATTTCTATATTTAAAAATGTTAATTTATTATAATAAAGAATAGCCATAAACACTGCACTATCTTATAAACCATTTAACTTATAAAGAATGTGGCAATTTTATTCTAAAGTCATCGAGTTTCTAAAGTAAATTGATTTAATTTCCATTATTGTTATAGTTCTTATTACACAAAAATGAACATAAATGTTATATTTTGCATCATTCAGAAAAATGTTTTAAGCAAATGATTGCTTCATTTAGTATCAATACAAAAATAAAGCTATCTTAAAAATATTAATCAGAATTGGTTTTTTTTTTCCATTGGAACATATGTCATCAGAAATTATTTATCCTGTCTTTGTCAGCTGATCCACCTAAACAAAATTTACATAATATGCTAATTTCAAAAATACTTTCCATATACTCTCAGAATATTTAGCCTTTTCTAATTACGTTGATGACAACCACTAAACTGCAAATGAAAATTTCTATTTTGTGATGCAATGCACAATACAGTTTTTTTTCAGGGGTTGCAGTTGCCTGGTAGATTAGGGCATTATCCTCATTATTGGAAGGTAGTGAGTTTGAATCTCAGCTTAACCAAAGATACGTCGTGTTCACTAAAAGCGGTTGGGGCATGTTAAATAGGTCATGGTCCCAATGTCCTTCATTAGAAATGATATCTCTGGGAGTGGCAGGCCATGTATTGTGAAGTCTTTTGCTTGCTTCTAAATTATGACACTCACACCTGACTGCTTCTAACTAAATGGTAGAGCCTAACTCAGGGCTAGGAACAGGGAAGCATGCTGGTGCAGTAACAACAGCTTCTTTTACTGGCATGATGATTACCATTTCAAGAACAAAAGATCTTCAGTTTACTTTTAAATCTCACAATGGCATTTCTTAGAAACACTCATTTTTATTAACACAGATATCTAAGCCATTGTCAATATTTTATAAACAGTGAATAAACATTGTTTAATTTTAGGGATACATCAAACATTTTTTAGATGTTATTCAATCAATTTCTATTTCTGTGTTCTATGTTCACAAGCTGAGGTCCACAGTTATCTAGTTCACCGTTTTAAGTAATAAAGCTCATAGAGGTAATTTTTTGTTTTATATCATGTCTATTATTGCATTGTAATCTACCAACAATTCTACAGCATTTTAATCTTACACATAAATACAGTTTTTTCCCTTTTTTATGACTGAGACTTCCTTTTATAGTATTAAGTAACATACCTTGGCTTATGATGATATACATTTTTCTTTATCTAAAATTTCCATTTAAATCAGGAATTATTAATTAGATTTGTAGACTCCTTGTACATGTAAATAAGCCTATTTTAATGCGCTTAAAGTTAACTAATTTATTGCTCTAGCTTCTATTGGAATTGATTCTGAAACAGTTTTAAGCTCAAAGCATTTTTTGAAAAAATATATCACGATTCAGTAACAGCACATCAAACACTTCAGTTTAGATGAATAGTAAAAGTTCAATTCATGAACTAAAATTTATTTAGTTGCACTACATGGGTTACATCATTTTCATAAGAATCTTTTTTCATAAATGAAAACATTTTCTATTAAGAAATCAATTTGCTTGCCTGATTTCTGTACATAAATAGGGAACACATAAGCTACATATCATATTTAACAGATTCATTAGAAGTGACATCTTTTATTAAAGATTAAGTTTACTTAAAATAATTCACAAAGCAGTATTACTGTCTTAACTTTAGACTCACGATAAAGCAACAAATATTTTTTGATGATATCCAGCACATGAAGATGATGCAATATAAATTCAATTTAATATTTTCACTACACTCTTTGTTACAGCCTATAAGCTTACTAATTTGTGTTTCAAAGTTCATTACTGAGTTAAACAATATATTACTATATATATTCAAGTGCTCACTAATAATCTAAGTTTACATAATATTAATATTTGCTCTATTACACAGCAATGTTTAATGCAATTGATTTAATTTCATTTCTGAAAATTTGTAATAAAAGCAATTTAAAGAAGTTCATATCCTGATGTATTTAGAGTTCATTTAAGAAAAGTCAATTAATGTATACATAATAAAAGTAGATAATAAAAAATACACATTGAAAAAAATTAAAAAGTAACAGGAACATTCAATTTTAGATTTAAAGGATTAAGATTTACATCATGTTACATATAATCATGTTTTATTTTGAAGTCAGAAGTATGGAAAGTTTTATAAATTATAAAAAGTACATAATAGAAAAATATTTTATTTGTTCTAAAACATGATTGCAATTCCATACTTATTCAAAGATGAAAAAAAGTTTTTATTTAAAAACTAAACTTTTTAGATCTCACATATAAAAAATTAATAAAATTCAGTTTTACTTGTTTTAGAATCCTTTGTTTCAAATTCATTTGATAAATTAATTTTGGCAGTAAATAGTTGCACAATACTTTGTCTGATAAGAAAATTTTTCAAGAGATAAAAATACATTGGATTTAACACATTATGTCTCCAAAACCAAATATAATCATACAAACAAAATATTTTATATAGAAATGAATATGATAATATCATATATTAAAAAAATATACACAGAGGATTTAATTGACAAACTATTTGATACATGCATGAAGTTTAATATTAATAATTGAACAGTATTGATATTGTTAAAACAGTAAGAAAAACAAAAATATTTGATATAAAAATAATAAGAAAAAGTAACTGGAGAATACAAAATTTGTTGCTTTAATTATTTCAAAAGTTGTTCTTACTGTTTGTAACTAAACTAACTACATTGAACATTATAAATAAAATATTAATATGTTAATTCAAAATCATGAAATGCAATATGCTGACTTTTATTGTATATTTTATTCAATGTTAGTGTATCATAACCACTCTTTCAAGGCATACTAGTTTATCATGATTTATGGATGGACACAAGATTTTGGTTAACTTTGCAATAAATCATAAAATTAGCACCCTACAGAACTTGATAAAATAGTTTGAAATGTTCAAAAGTAATATCAACAAAGCACAAATTATAAAGTATTTATTATAACATTATTCAAATTAACACCAGAGTAAAATGTTGTTTATACAATTAAACATTTAGACCTTTTTGTAAAACAATTTTCTACCACTCCATGTAATTAAAATACAATTTTAATAGACATAAGACAGAAAATTTGTCAATAATGTTATTAATATTATATATATTATTAATATGATACTATATCAAAGTAATACAAATTAATGTTATCTGATTTCAGATAGTTTGGCTAGACAAAATCTATTTCATTAAAGAAATTGTCTCTGCAGCTGAGTAGCACTTACAAGCATTGTCTTAGAAAATTATTAATTAATCATAACTGTAGAAAGCCAACATTCAGGTGGTCACTGCTAAGCATCACCCCAAGCAATATCAAGTGGTTCTCTTTGCCTTTCTACTAATTTACTTTGAACCATTGTTACTGACTGAATTAAAAACAATTCCTAGATTATTTAACAAGTTTTGAATACTAGTAAATATCATTGGCATTTTTCAAATAACTATTCTAAAACAAAAACAGGGTAAAATTGTATTCAATAAAAAACTAAAAGGATTTTTAAATACTTTCAGCATTTCACTTTACATGCATTTGATTAGAATAGATATTTATACAAAGTTCCTTCTGAAGTACTTGAAACAATAGACAATTTGTTTCATCAGTTAGAATAAATATTAACACTTTCAATAAGGTTTTGATTCTTCCTTTTTTTAATAGATAAAAACTGAATCAGAAACATAAAAGAAAAACTAAAAAAAATTTCATTAAAAACTAATATAATAATTTAGATATCACAAATTATTAGACATTTCCATTGTATGAAATGAAATAAATTACAATGAATATATATATATATATATAAAAGACATTAAGAATTATTATAAGAAACTTCATATATTTTTGCAATTTAGAAGATTAAATACAAAATATTAGGCTATTTATAAATAACATGGATGAGCAGTTACAATAAAGTACAATGATAAAGTAAAGCACAACAAACATATATATATATATATGCACGCAAATAATTTTAAGGAAAAATGTTGCTCACATTTTGTACGGTAAATCAATATTTTGTCAAATATTAGTTTTAGATTAAATTAAATAAATAAGTCTATCAGCATAAGCTTTTTATTTTTTCCATGTAAAATCATTTTTTTCTACTTTGGTTTATAGCCACTAAAAGGTCATTTTATACCCATATGACCTACAGTTCAAAATGGATTTGAAACCATAACAAAAATTCTAGACAGAGGTATGCAGCACTACATAAATATTGACTACAAAATATAAAGATTTTGTATTATAATGTAATACTAATTTAATAATAAAAAAACAAGAAATCATTTAATGACAGAATAGATTTTTAATTTTTTTTTCTTAATGTATAAAGTTTACATCCTATAATCAGAAAAATTTGTAGTGATGACAAAAATTTAAAGGGATCGATTTTTCACTTTTATTTCTGTTAATGTTTTCCATAAATTATTAATACATTGAAGATTTTTGTTAGCAAAGGTAATGCTAGTTAACCGAAAAGTAAAAAAATAAAAATTAAAAACATATTTACAAATTTTTTTTTTTAAAAAAAATTGCAAATGCATGAGAAAAGCTTAAAATAATTTTAGAAAATGCTTACAATTTGTATGACTTCCAATCTCAATAGCAAAGACAAAAATATTTCTGTACATTGGAATCAATAAAAATGTGTATCATAAACTCCAAACAAAAAGCTAAATTCTACTTCTAAATAAGCTAACTAAGAAATTAATTCAAGCTATCTGGTGCTTATATAACATATGATTACAAAGATACGATTTCCGTGTGAATCCTTTAAAGCAAACGTTACATATGAAAGGCTTTTCCCCAGTATGTTGCAGAATATGTCTTTTCATTGTTGTCCGGTTATGGGTTGAATAGTCACAAAAAGAGCAATGATGAATTGTGTTATTTTTAACTTTTCTAGAAAAATATAATTCTTTACCAGATTGTGAAGCTTGACCTGCAAGTAAAGTTAAAGTTTCAAAATATTTACATAATATTCTACAGAATTATAATAATAGCATCATGTATTTAATGTTGCAGCATCAAAAGAGCAACATTCACTGACTTTATTTTTAATAAATAAAGCATTGTTAGAATATCGACCTTCAAAACAAATTATTTGATAAATGCGAAAAAAAAAATATTTTGATATCAAAAATATTAACATTTCCAGATACTAATGTTGATTGAATAAATAAAACAAAATACACTTATTTGACACATGAATATCTATATTAACAAAGCACAAGAGGTTTCATAAAGTCAAATGCAGTTGGCTTTTTTTTAAATTTGAATTGCAAGTTATAATAAATATCAACTATAGAATTGTTTTTAATAGTTAACCATGTATAATAAAACTGTTTATATTTGAAGATTTTCTAAAATAAATAAATAAAATTATGACACATGAATATTATATGAAAATTAACCTGTCTTATATTGATCATAATAAAAGAATGTCATAAAAATTATTTTTTTTTATTATTGAAATTCTGTTTTTATTCCATGGATAAAAACATTAATCTTTTATGGTAAGAAAATGCTAAAGGAAAACCAAAGTTTAATATTGATTAACTTTAAGACTCGTCTATTTGATGAATGTCATCAATGTATCATTCAATTTGCAAGCATTTATTATCAATAATAATGCATAACAGAAATTATCATTCTATTAAAATGATATTTTAAAAATGCATAAAGTTTTCAATGAATTATCAAATTTGTAATCAACAAAACAGCATAAAAAGTACTATTTTAATTAAAATTATATTTTGAAGAGCAATGTAATAGAAATGGCCGAAAAATGTTTGCCTTTAGTTTGACCTTTACTGTGTACAAAGAGAAATATGTAATAAATTTGCAGACTTGATGAACAAGAATACAAAAAATTTTTACACAATACAAATCACATATGAAAATACAAATTTTCAAACTGAAATTCTGAACATTTTTTTTTAATGATTTCTTAATCAAATGATAAATTCACTGCAATTTAATAGATGGTTCACACATAGAAACTTAACTGTATAAAGAACAGTAATATTTTCCTTATTGTTCAATACATCTGGAATACTAGTATATAATCTTGAAAATATAAGAGTTAAAAATGCAAATAATTTACCACACATGTGGCTAAGTTAACCAAAAAAAAAAAAAAAAAAAAAAAAAAAAAAAATTTTTGAAATAGTTTTGTTATAAAAATATTATTCAAATGCTGGAATGTTTTACTTATCCATACATTTTCTTTACAATTAATAAATAGCTAAACATTTTATCAATTTGCAAATTTATCTATTCGTTTTTTAAATTACCTGACTAACATTTCCACAGACTTACAAAAATGCTATGAATGATTTATACAAACACACCAAATTTTACAAATGTAAATACTTAATAAGTAAATATTTGAACAGTTACTTTGCAATATTATTTAATCTAATTAAGTTTACATAAAAGCTTTTTACCCATTTTATTACTTATTTCATACACACAAACAAGAAAAGTGAAATTCATTAAATTGGAAATGTACTGCCAAGTTAAATATTGTTTCTTAATGGCAGTATCTCCATAATTTTACAGTAAAAACATAATTTAAATTATCATTTCTAAAGAATTTATAATGCACATTGAATATTACATTTTAAGCATTTATCAAATGTAAATATTTATGACCATAAATCCTTGAAACAATGCTACACAACCAAACATGTTCAGAAATTCTCACAAATGAAAGAAATTGATACTTCATCACATTTTTATAAATAAATAATGTTAAAAATATTTACAAAATCAAAGAATATATTTTTTATTATTACACATTCTGCATTAATGTTTCAAATTTTTCTTTTAGGTTTCAAAAACAAAAATCTATACCTTCAACTCAATATAGATTTTCAATATAACTTACTAACTTTTACATAGAATATTTACTTACTTCACAATTTCATAAAATTATATAATTATTAAATATCATTGGTAATGTATTTTATAAGCCAAATACAGTAGAAGCTCATTTTTACGAACTCGTGGAAATTGGTAAAAGAGTTCGTAAAATAGAAAAATAATATATTAGATTATTAATTCATAAAAGAAAAGGAACATTGGAAAATTTTTACATCTTATAAAATGATTTGATATTAATGTTTGATGTAAAATGTTAGATGAACTACATAACTGGTCTAAATGTATTACAACTGTGTTGTAGATTACAATTAGACATGAATTATTTCCCGAAACAATGAAAATCAGTTTATCAAGATAACATACTTGATATATTCACTTGTTTTGTTTATGATATCACTACATAATAACTAACATTTGTAATTCACAAAACAAAAATAAAAGACATCTTTACCAATGCAGCTGTTACTTTCCTCGTTAACAAATTAACTATCAAATTTAAAGTCAAAACACCAGACAAGGTATTTAAGCAGGAATGTAATGCAATTAAGCTAAGTAAATGGAAAATTTTATATTTGGATAGAACAATAAACTTTATTTTTCTTATTAAAACTTTTGCTCTAATGTCTAATTTAACACAGCAAATAATTTTTTTTAACATTTTTAGTTTGATAACATTTCTGAGTGAAATTATATTTATCACAACTATGCAATATTTTTATATTTTAGTTTATTGTAGACAAAAACAAAGTGCACATAAGCATGAAATTTATAAAATAATTTAGTGCTTTTCAGCTAACCAGGTGTAATAGATTTTGTGTATTAGAAGTTCTTACTTTCTTCTTTGTTTGTATATTTATTATTTAAATATGGTATCTTTATGTGATGATTTTTAAATGAAAGCACATTTTGTTTAATTAATTTCATTGAATTACTTGTTTTTGTAACGTTTTTATTTTTTATATTCACTTGAATGCCAGATTTCAATTAACCAATAATACACAAAATTTAAAGCGATATATTTGGATTATCTTTTGTCAACATAATATAAATTCAAACCAAAGATTATAAAAATATTTAATATTTTTTAGTATTATGTATTTTTAACATTTTCCATCAATATTTGAATTTGTGAATAAGAATCTCTTATGAAAGATCTAACTTTTCTCACATAGTTGGAAATTCTGGTACATTTATCAACATACTTTAATAAAAATTATTTTAAATGTCTTTCACAATTCATGTGGCCATGATATGAGTACTTAATATGCTGAAATAGATAACTAAGATGAATCAGTACAGCACTGATACAGAAAATAAAAAATTTAGTTTCATAAAATTATATAAATCATTATTTTTATAATTATGTAAAAATAATAAGATGCAAAA
Source organism: Latrodectus geometricus (assembly GCA_026290005.1). Lineage (NCBI taxonomy): Eukaryota > Metazoa > Arthropoda > Arachnida > Araneae > Theridiidae > Latrodectus > Latrodectus geometricus. Next base: position 236,169 of record JAPDSC010135738.1, on the reverse strand, counting down.
TAATTAGACAAGCATAATTCAAAATTAAGTTATGAGCATTAAATAATGTTTGATTGATTGATTAAATAGTATTTTTTTTTTCATACAAAAATGAGATCTACAGCTTAAGAGACCTACAGCTGAAAATGTACACACAATTTATGGAACTGAAAACCAGGACATTAAACAGTTAACTTCTAAATTGGTTTCTATATTGAAACTTCAAAAAGTTTTATAAGAAGATAAAAATTTCTGGATGATTTTATATGGATAAAAAAAAAACTTTATATAATAGTAGATGTAAAAATATCATAACTATACAAATATATTAACATTAAAGTGGATTTTTTTCCATAAGAATATAAACTCTTTAAATAAAAACAGAGAAAAATTTAATTACTACTTAAGCATGATTCAGTACATGAAATCAAATTGCTAATGCTTTTAAAAGCAATTTTTAGTTGAGAAGTATGATTAAAATACATCAACTAATTATTTTTAATTATTTCATCTAATATTATTTAACATAAGAAAAAAGAATCATGTAATTACAACATAATTTTTAAAATTGCACTTCAATAATTATTTAATAAATATGCAAACTAAGTTATTTTGTGAAAAAGTACTAATAAATTTTTAGTTGCATCAAATAAATGTTTAAAAATTCTTAGCAGTTAAACAAATTTTTAGAAAAAATTAAAGCAGTTAAAGTAATTAAAAACTGAAAATTTTTTTTAACATAAATGAATTGAATAAATGATTACAAAAAGAATAAGGGTGTAACATATAAATACAGTATTTATAAACAGTACAATACACGGTAGATGTTTTTTTATGAACCTGTAATTTATGAACACTCACGTTTTAAGAAATTAGTGGCTAGCTTCTACTCTGATACCATAGACACAATGATATTTTTGACTCCCATTTATGAACTAAAATTTTAAAAAATCTTTTTGTAAACTTTCATTTCTGTCAAATAGTTTAATTTTCCATTTTTTTTTATTATCTGATATTTTTCATTTTTTAAAATTTAATTTCTTTTTTATATAAGGCCAGAGAATTTGATACATTTTTAAACATAGGGGCACAATCAGGCATTTCAGATATTGTGGAAACAGGCAACTGATAGGAAAGAACTATAAGGTTGAATCAGACTTTTATCTTTCTCTTATGTAAGAAAACAGAAGGGGGGAAACTCTGCCCCATGCATAAGAACTTAGAAAGAGGAAAAAATCTTTAAAAGTTATTGCTCTGTTCTGTAGAGTTAGTTTTACTTGATTTGAACAACTCAATTAATGAAGTTTCATTTGTCAAGGTGATTGATACAGTTCTGTTATGGATTTGTTACAGCTGAAAAACATACTTGTTTATCAGTTGAAGTAAAAAAGTGTAGAATATCAAAGCCTCTAGACAATTTTAAAAACTCTGAAAAATGTTCTAAAACAATACCAGCAAAAGCGCTCATTCTCAATATTGTAGAAAAGCAAAGCATTTAAAACTTGAAATAGTTTTCCTAGCTTAGCTGAGAAAAATGGGAAGAATGAATATTCCCATTGAATCCTGACATTTTTATTAAGAGAAATCCAACTGCTTTGTTATGAAGATAAACATGAAATATTTCTAAGTAACAGGTTGTTGGCTCCAAAAATTTAAAAGACACAGAAAATTGTGCGGTAAAAATGAAACATAAAATTTCTGAAACTGATTGGAAAAAAGAAATTTAGAAAATATACTGAGTAAGATCCCAAAGGATGGTTTTAATGTGATGAGATAGGTTCATTTTTTAGAGATGTTATACAAAATAATTTATCTTTAAAAGCAATAAATGTAACAGTGGTAAAAAAAAAAAAGAAGTAAAGAATTATTGTTGCTTGTACTCAACATGAATCAAACATAAAAACTGCTTCAGCTTTCATAGGAAAATATTTTAAATCTAGATTTTTTAAAAATGCATACCTAGCTAACATTAAAGCTAGGATGACTAGGAGTATTTATGAAAATTGGCTTAGTCATTTTGGATGATATTTTTTTCGATCAGAGAATCGTAAAATTCTCCTAAATGTGGATAAGTGCACTACTCATGATGAAATTCTAGCTCTTGAATCAATTTTCGTCGGTTTTCATCCATCTAACTTAGTTTCTGACTTTTAGCCCAGGGATCAAGGCATAATCAGGAACACATCAATTTAAATGCAAATATTGTAATTGTATTTCTGCAAAAAGTGATTATGGAGATGGAATGGTCGATAAAATAAAAGTTAGTATTGTTTTTAAGAAGGAATCTAACTTTGCATGCTTTTCTTATAATGCATTCTAAATAAAATTTTTCTAATAGTATTTTATTTATAAAGAAAAAGTAGTTTGGAAAAAAAATCTTAATATATTATTTGTCTATTTTATGAATTGTTTCACCGGTCTTTTTGCTATCGTAAAAACAAATGTCTTTTGTATATATATATACAAGCAAGCACACACCCATATAGTGACAACAAATGAATCTATAATATGAAACTTAGTTTCAGTTTAGTAAAAATTTTCAGAAATTTACAAAATAAAAATTAGCACAATAAAAGTAAATATTCAAAACAAATTAAGACAAATGATTTATCTGTATAAATTCAATATCAATTTTCAAACAAAACCAATGTTATATATTATAAGTAAATGAAAGGTAAGGTAGCTATTCCTAAATCAAATGTTTCAGGAAAAATATAATTTACAATCTTTCAAAATGAAATAATTCATTGCTTATGAATACTCATATGGCGTTTTAAGTGACCACTTTGATTAAAGGCTTCATTACAGGTATTACAAACATATGGTCGCTCCTCAGTATGTGTCGATTCATGTCAAAATGCCTGAAACAAGAATAGTTGCAAAGCGAACACTTATAGGCTTTATAGACTTGATTTATGAATACTTTTTCAAACTCACGATAAAAGTCTTGAGAAAGTATACATAATTCCACTGTAGGGAGGGGAAAAAAAAATCACCATGAATATTTAAAGTGTACTTTTAAATAAAATTTGCAGTATGTTATAAATATACAAAATATGGTTTTATCAACAAGGCAAAGGAGCAGTAAAATATAAACAAGTCTAGTTAACTTGCATATTATTAGTACAAAAGACCATAGTAAAATGTTCAGAAATATAAAATAAATATTTAAATGAAAATAAACATTTCATTTATTATTAAAAAGTTCAATAAGAACTGAAAATTTATATCAAAGAAGGCTTTCAACTCAAACTGAATTTTATTCAATGTCCAGTAAAATTGAAACAAAAATTATTTGTTTTAAAAATTTACAATTTTTTAGTCAAATATTTAAATTTTGATAGTAATGTGCTGAAATTTTAGTTACTGAATTTATGTTTTCCTTAAATTTAGATCTTCTTTTTCAATAAGAAAAATAAACAAATGAAATGAATAGGTTTTCAATCTAATAAAAATACTAAGAAATTTGGAACACTGAAATTTGTTTAATGCAATCTAATGCATATGATATAGAAATAAGGATTTATTAGATAAAGCAGGATAATTTTTAGATAAATTAATTATGTAGATATCCTGCTTTCTAGAACAGTTTGAAAAATATAATCAATGATAATATAGTTGAGTATATTCCAAAAATATATCTAAATACATAATTGAGAAAAGATAATACTGATAATCAAAAAGTACAAAACTGACGACTTACAAAATATATATTAGAGATAGATAAAAATGCTGGTTCTACAAACACTAAATTCATGCCTAGTATAATAAGAATAACTGACATGAAATACCAAATAACCTTTTTATGACATGATGGTAAAAGTGGTTTTCAAAAGCCAAGTTCTAGAAATTACAACTTTAATTATTTAAAAAGATGCTACGCTCTGAAGATATTTCTACATGAAAATTAATTTTTTTATATAATTGATTTAAAATTAATTAAATTATATATTTTAAAATTGCATGATTTCCTTATATCAAATAATATTTTTATATCATAAGATAAACTACTCATTAAAAAAGAAAACAATCTTCTAATATTACTTACTAATAAAAATATTAATTAATAAATCATTTAAAATTTTTTTAAATTTAAATCTCATTTTTTTTGTAAGAAAGAATATAACTTAACTCAATGCATACATATTAAAATAGATTTTTGCATTTTGAAAAGAATTAAGATATATCAAAAGTCCTGAATTAAATACTGACTATTCTATTTACAACTTAATGTTTATATGAGTGTACAGCTTAGAAATACTATATTATTTTACAAAATAGTTTAAAATAGCAAATTTCTAATTATACAGGAATAATTTATAAGAATAAAGAAATATTTTTTATGCAAATGTTAATCAAATATTTACAGAAAAATTGCTTATTATCAATAAATTCTTGAAAAATTATAAAAAATAACTCACTATGATAATTATCTAATATTTTGTTTATTTGATTTTTAATATTGGAGCATTTACATGAATCTAACTTCAGTGCAGGATTAAGAGAATGTACAGTGAAATTAAAAGTTCTTATAAATGTAAATTAATAAGTTCATTTTAAAAATTAGAAATAAAAATCAACATAATATAAGTAATTTCTTTAACAGCTTCTTTTAGAATTTTTATATCTATAATGTGTAGTACTATATTAAGCAATAAAGGCAAAAAGAAAGTATTCAACAAAATCTCATACTATTAATTTTTTAAGTTTTGAAAAGTTATATAATTTTTTAAAATTAATTTTAACTATTTTAGAATAATCAAGATCAAACTTAAAAATTTATCACCAAATATATATTTAAGTAAATAAATTAATGAAATATAGCTCATTTGCATACCTTATGTTATACACACAAATATAACACAGTACACTTAGAGCCTACTTAAAAATTTATAATTATTCAGTATCACCAAAATAAGTTTATTTACCCGTGTATAGAAAGTAAGTGTAATAATTAAATTAGCTTTCAATGTTTTCCCTTTTCAATACTTTTGGAAAAACTTTAATTTTGTCTAATTAAAAATAAATTTTTAAAATTTAGTTTTGTCGGTTTGCTCAGCAGTAAAATTTTTTGCATGCGAAGGCTAATTAGACTGGGACCTAAAAGTTTAAGATAGATTTCAAACTACTGTAAATATCCAAGACCTAGATGGAATCTGAACACACGAGCTGAATACAAGAGTGCTAATTACCCAAATGCCCTTCATAAAATTAAAATATAATAGCTATCAGTTTATTTTTATAAATAAAAACGTATATATTCTGGTAATTTCTGTAAGTCCGGTTTTTCAAAACCATCAAACTCTTAGCTTTTCAAAGATTCCCTTCTAGCTGAAGCAAGTGTAATCAAAATATCCAAATTTTTAAGCGTTTCTAAAAGTATGTGCAAACAGAGGAGTGCAAGCAGCCCATGGACTACACATAAGATTTATCAGTTTGGAATACTCAGATATCACCATACGATTCATAATTAAGAACAGTCAAGTGACAAAATCACACCTGAATTGGAACCCTCCTCTCCATATCAATGACACACCAGTAGAAGGACGTCACCAAAGCGCTGCAAACCTATGGAGCTCCAACAAACTAGTGAAGGAGAATGTAGTCACCCACCCAGTTGCTACTTGCAGTAAGCAATGCTTCATTTTGCTGACCTAATGAGAAACATTACGAAGCCACTGAGTCATTGGGGCTTATTTCTAGAGCCACAGCAACATACACAATGCAGCAAAGCAAAATAGTAACCATTACGAGAAGCTCTGAGAAAAACACAAACAGGTACTGCAATACATTATAATGTCTAAAAAAGTGAACAACTGCAACAAATGTGACTGCACAGCTCAATTAGCATCTGGATTCTTTAGTGTCAATGATTCAAGTTATAAAGCATTTTCATAATCAGAATATTTAAAATAGAATAATAATTTCCCATCCACTTGTCCCAAATGTAAATGCAAAACCTCATTCACAATATCAGTCAACTAGTTTTTACGAGTGTGACAAGTGGAAGAAAATGAAGTGGTCTACAGAATCGTTTTCCATATTTTTCTTTACAACACAAGTGCCAGTTTGTTAGAAGACACCTGCACAAACACATGTTTGTGATTCTTTCCTTAAGCCAGTCAAGTATGGAGATGGATCCATTATTATATGGGCAGGAGTAGTTTAGATATTTCAATACAGAATCAATATTCTTCACTGGCAACAATCCCAGAGCTATGACAATATCTCCAGGGGAGAATTGTACACTACTCCTTTACACACTATTCAGCATTTGTATAAATCAATTACTTTTCAATCTCACGATAAAAGCCTTATATTTTTTCGGTCTCATCTTAAAAGTCTTGAGAAATTATGTATACTTTCTCTAAGAACAAAAAGATCAACATTAATCTTAATCCTATTATTAAAAAGTAGTACAAAAGAAAGTGAATAAGAGATAGAACATTATATTTCTTCCCCTCGCCCCAAATACACACTTTCAGTTACCTAATAAATTAATTAGAAAATAATGTAATGAAAATAAATTATAACATAAAAATGTTTTGTTCATATAATTAAAATATTATTTTGTATTATTTCATAAAATATATAAAAGAAATTATATAAAGAATATTACTATAGTTAGAATCACATAATGTAAACAACATAAAAATATTAAGAAAATTAGCAATAAATTAAATATTTTTTTTTGTTGTTTCATTCATATTTTATCTCTACTGCTTTAACAAAGTTGTCACACTGTTCATAAACATATATCAAGAATATAGCTCATTTACAGTTATATTCATAAATGTAAAAAAATATATTGAACTTTAAATATAATTTGACAACATATTCTTAGATTATTTAACATTTTCTTTAATAAACAGTAATACAACTTGCTAATGGACTTTCATAAGATACACAATAAAAGGCTTTTATATAATTAAATATCTTAAATTATAATAAATTTTTCTTGAATACTTTTTATTATTTAAAAACCTTAAAAATAGTTCTATTTTTATACTATCAATAAACAAGGAATTATGAAAAATTAATAAGCAAATTGTTTGATTTCACAAGATTTTGGAGGAAAAATGCTAATAAAAAGAATACAAACAGTTCAAATTCAGTTCCTTTATTTCACATATATAGGGTACATACAGATTATAACAAAAATTGGAAGATTTTACATATTATATAATAATTGGAATAAACAATTTTAATTTCATGACATAATAAAATTTGGAACAAAAAATATTACAAAAAAACTAAATTTCAGTTAAACAAATAGTTAAGGCAATAGAAAACTATTTCCAATATTATAAAAATACACAAATAAGAAATGAAAAGAACATGTGTCAAGATATAGGAAAATATTGCCTTTTTTTACTGCCCGATACAAAGCAATGTTACACTGCAAATGTTCACAGATACTTATTAATTATCATGTATAGCAAATAGAACTTTTTATTGATTAACCCAAATATATGCATGTAAATATAAAAACCTTTTATTTGAAAAACAAATTACAAAGATTTTAGGAAAACTATGAGACATGCTATGCATGTGACTAAAGAATAAGGAAATAAATGTCTGTCCTAAATACCATATATAATGAGAATTTAATTAAGAACTTTTCAAAAATCAAAGATAATTCTAAAATAAAACATGAAAAACTTAAATCATTAAAATTTTAAAGGTGAAAAAAATATTTGTTAAAATAAATTTTTATTATTATTATTTTTTTACAAAAAAAAATATTTTTAAACAAGTTATTCAACTGAAATAATTTAAAAATCACAGAACAAACCTCACCATATATATATATATTAGTGTACATTTATTAAACTTAGTATTTCATCACTATAATTTTAGATGAATATAAATATACTGTCTTCACAGTAATCGTAGTTTATGTTTAGCAAACAAATGAGCATTTAAGTTTACTTTCTGAGTAAATCCTTTACCACACATTTTACATACAAAAGGACGCTCCCCAGTGTGTGTGCGGACATGACGTTGCATCATAGAGTTTGTATGGCAAATGTAATTGCAAAAAGAGCACTGATGAACAGTATGGTTGCCAAGTTTTCTTTTTGTTGAATATAATTGTGTTTCTCTAGGAATACCTGTTAAACAGTGAAAAGATATCTTATGAAATCTTATAAATATAATTCCATTTTACAAAAAACACAAAAAGCTTGTTTCTTTTCTTTTTTTTTTTTTAGCAAAGTTGAATAAATTTTAAAAGTGATAAAAATTAAAAGAAAAATACAACAAATTGAAAACTTCAACTTTTGACAAAAATTTAGTATGGTGCAAAAAAGCCATTATAAGAAATAACTGCATTATAAAACTTATATCAAATACATTTAAAATAACAGAATTATAAGCGTGTAATTTTATATTTTAAGCAACTGTGAATATCATCTTGCTTTATAAAATGCTATATATACCACATTAAAAACAACGGATGATCAATCTTAAAAAAAGAATGTAGTTTTCTTTGATAACAGTAAGTAGGGACATAAAATCTTTAAGTATCCATATAGCAAGCAATTATTAATTGCAATAAGTGACTTTAAGAAAATTCTTTTTAAGTATTTCTTTAAATTGAAAATTAGATAATATGTTTGTTCAAGCAATGGCAGTAAGAAAATTTAAGAACATATATTTTTTAGTAGTAATTAGCAAGAGTGTAAAAGCCTTTATAAATAAAATAACCTATAATTTAATCTGATAATCTATAAAATTAACTTCACTTGTGTATTCATAGGATTCTTATTAAAAGTAATTAAGACATGATAACATAATAAAACTAATTTATATAAATATGTATAATAACCTAGTCAGATAAGTTAAAAATGTATAAATTGTATGCAAGCACACATACATATGGTGCATATTAGTTTCAAAAGTGATGTCAAATAATAATAATAATAAAAAATACAAACAAAAATTTTAATCAGACTTATAAACAATAGTCATATAAGTTCATTCAAATACACAATTAAATAAATTATGAAAAACAAATGCCTAAATAAATCCATGGTAAAAACTTGAAAGTATAAAAAAAAAGTTATTTTTGTTTACAGAGGGTTAACGAAATTTGCAAATTAATCTATATTGGCTTTGTATAAAATCATGATAGTTTCGAGAAACTAAAGTTTGTAACATTCAAAGATATGGAGTTTAAACATTTTAATTCGATAAACAATGAAATTCGTGAACATAAATTATTAAACAAATATGAATTTTAAAGATGGCAAATTTTTTTCTTAATATTAGCATACTTTTCATAATTTATTATTGAACTCATATAAATTTGATTGACAAAAAATGATAGTGGAAGAAAAAGTTTATGAAAAGAATTTTGCTGTAATATTACTAATTTGTTTACGTAAAATCAAATAGAATGAACACAGAACAGTTTTTAAAGGTATTTTAATAAATAAATGGGTGTATTATACACATAGGTACACAAACATTGTTTTACAAAATCAGTGCCTTCAATAGTTAAATTAAGATTAATTTAGATTCAATAGTTAAATTGCATTAAGCTAATGATTTCTTTTTACATCTTAATGTTGACAACATTAAGTTGTAAAAAGTAAACAAATTATTTCCCAAACTTCTCATTTAAATTGCTTTATTGTTAAATACAGATTGCAATGAATATTAATTCATATTATCAAGTTACCAGTTTTACAAATATATTATTTGAAACAATTATGAAATATATTCAAATTTGATTGATCAAATTAAAATAAACATATTTCAGTTATTTTAATCTTCATCGCTTGCATTCCAACCTTTGTAACTAATTAAAGCAAAATAATACAAAAAGGTAAAAAATTTTTGAAAAATACATTCAAATTTTCAACAGTTTATATGATTGGAAATATGTCATTGTTTAAAGTTCATCATTTTAAATTTAATTAAAACTCAGAGGAATAATTAGCATTGTAAATTTTAAAAAAATGTTATATACTCAGAAGCTAAAATTTTTCTTTCAGTAATAAACTCAAAAATTTCACGGAAATTTTATGATGCACGGTGCAAAAATAAACCATGATTTTAAAATTTAAGATGACAAAAAGCATATTTATTCGAGCGAATTTTCCAATTATTAGTCTAAGATGTATCCTATGATTTTAGATAGTTTTACAACAGAATACACCAGAAATTTTAAAGTCCTATAAATTAAAGCACATGACAAGCCAGTATTTGAAAACATAATTAACTTCCAGTATAGGAAATACATAAATTTTGCAATTTATAAGGAAATATATAATTACTAATAATAATTTGCATTAACTGCTAAATATTTTTAAAAATACACTTTGCATTATAATAATGGATAAAACATGGTTAGTCTTTAATAATTATGTCTATAAATGAAGAAAATACAATTTCTTACAGTTTCTCATACAATTTCTTTCTCACAACATATACTTCAAAAGCTATGCTAGCAGCACTACTTTATATGAATTTGTTATTACAGTGTACAGAACAAATTCATATTTGCCATGTAAAAGTATGACTTTTTAGTAAACATAATTGAGTAAATCTAGTAACACACATACTGAATGCATAAAGACATTCCCTAAAATACACTTACTGTTTACTTATAGTCAATTTCTACAAGTACACAAACCATCCACAACAGAACTTGGGTTTTTCCTCAAAAGTTTATAACTTCCTGATATTGACATAAATAACCTTTCAATTGTTTGATAGAGAAGTTTTGGCAGAATATAATTATATTTTATAATATCAGTTAAATTAATATAAAAATTAAATTATTAGCCGTTTATTTTATAATGCTTATTTTACAACAAATTATACAAAATGCACAATAATTAAATCTTTCCTGTTTGTAATTGAATATTTTGTACACAAACTTTTAAAAATCTTTCTTCTATAAAAATGTTTTGAAAAAGTTTATTTTTAATATTCTTATTTATTCCTTGCCTAAATTCTACAAGTCTTTCTTTGAGATACAACACATTGTATATTATCTAAAATGTTTGTATTAGTCTTAAAATTTTTTTACTAAGCTACAATTTTAATCACGAGCAAAATATAAGTTAAAATTTTGATAATGAAAAAAATCTAAATTTTCTAAAATAAATAAGTTTAATAATAATGTAAGAATAAAATAAAAAGTTATTTTGTTATTAAGTAGAACATGTTAAAAAGTATCATAAAACTCATTAAATTGAATTAAAATTGCAGAGTACATTAACAATGAACCTTTATTACATGAAATATTTGATACTAGTTACAACAAATATTGTACATACAAAGACCTTTCTGATTAAATCAAAAATAAAAACAGTAGAGCAAAAATGTAAAATATTATTAAGAACATACCATTCTTTATTTCTTTAAAAAAAGAAAATTAATAATCATAAATATAAAAAAAAAAACATTAACACTTCTTTTAATACTTTTTTTTATACATATAAATCAAAAGACAAAGATGGTTTGAACTAAACAGAGTTTAAATACAAATAACAATAAAAGTGTTAATGTAAACCTGTAACCAAAAACACATCTCCCACAATTTTATTAACAATTACATTTTTAATAACTTCCTTCTTTCCAAATGTATCTTTTATCCCTCATTTTTTACATTTATGGTGTGATATATTCCTTCAGAACTAAACATACAGCATTTAAAAAGAACATTCAATAATTTAGAATTTGTATATATTTTTAATATTTTTATTCCCTAACTATAACATCTTATATAATTTTTTATTTACCATGGAATGCATTGATTTTTAAAGTTACAATATTTTTAACAAGAATAATTACTAATAGTGATAGCATCTCGTGCTTCCAACATACAGGTCATATATGGTCGGGCAAGATTGAAGTCAGCCTTTCATTCCTTCTGTGTGTTGATAAAACTGACCAAGCATGCCTGGGAACTACACACTGGGAGGTATTGTAGTAGGTTGACCACTTAACCAGGATGTATACTTTACATCCCAGAGCCATCGATTAAGAAAACAGATATGATCACTGTAGGCTCTATGGGAATGATGGGTTGTCATGCCACATAGTAACAAGTAACACATTCAAGATATGAACTTACAATGGGGATTATGTTCAGTTGACCACTTAACCAGGATTTTAGCTTTGCTCCACAGGATCCTAGATTACGAAAACAGATATGGACACTGCAGGCCTTGGACCCAAATGTGGGCTGTCGTTCCACCAAGTATTTAGTAATTATTTGGATAAAATTAGACATTACATTAGGAAAGCTGATTCACAAATTTTTTAATTGTTATATACAATTACATGTATATATCCCAGATCTCCTATAAATTTGCAAGTACTTTAATTACCTATAAAAATGGAATGATTTAGAATAGATGAATCCAATATAAGAAACTAATATGCTAGAAAGATTTTTTTGATAGAAAAAATATTTAGTTGAAAGATGATGATTTACGAGTTGAAATCGTAGGCACAATGCAAATCAGAACTCAAGGGGTTTATTCTACAGAACTGAAGGGGTTTACGATTGATCTCATAAATTCTCTTAGGCATGACAAGTGCTCTCTATCTCAAAAATTCTTTTCACAAACAATTGGGTCCAGCAAAAAGTGCATTCTTGACTTTGATAGATAAAATATTATTTATTGAGTGCTTTTTAGCCGCTATGAATAGTCAAGTGAAGATTGCACAAAGATTGTATGTAAATTTCGCACCTGAAAATAATGAAATAGCATAAAGCTTCAATAACTTTTACCAGATTACTCTGCCTCTCATGGCATTCTGAAAATACAGCATTCTATGGAATCACATTAACATGTTTACCATAGAACTCTACTGCAGTTCTGGCTTTACAAATGAATACTCTGAGGAAATAGTTTACAAGTAGGACAAACAGTGCATAAAGAGTGACATGAGAACTTGCATAACAGTGCAAGTAGTATTCCATTTGCTTCAATATGTATCACACTTGTACTCTTAAGATATGCAATCTCTCCACCATCAAATGATAAAACTAAGTGAAAGGAAGTTGCAAGATGGACTTCTACAAAAATAGCAGAAGATTCACAATGGCAGACTACTTCTCCTAGAATGATGAGGCTCATTTTTATGTCACAAGGGCTCATTACTGTCATACCTTGGCACAGTAGAACAGGCACAAGTACATGAATAGCCACTGCATTGCCTATGTGTGGCAATTCGGTGTAATTTTACTGGGTTCTTTTATAACTTTGAAAAATTCTGTGCAATACCAGCCTAGAAGACGTGCTCAGTTAATGCAGAATGTTACTCGCTGTAAGGGGCGCTGTGTGTATTGAAACATAATCTTCATCACTGCTTCATATTTGTATCTCCTGAAGCAAAAATACTGTTTAAAGGAGAGCGAACACAGATAAGCACATTTAGTAAAGAATAACTAATTAGCAGGATCCCTTGGCAACTGAACTTAATATTAGTTGATATTTAGGTGCAGGGTTACATATAATTTTGAGTGTCAATGTAGGTCATCTTCAGCTGAGTCGAAGGATGTCATTCACCAAGAAATTTTCTGCATCCATGTGATATGAAACATGCTGCAGAATATATGAAAAACAATTACAACTATGATAATATAAATGAACGTTTAGATGGGATTTTGTAATTTAAATGTATAAAAAGCCACCTGTCAACAAAAATTTACAAAAAAGTTTTCTGAATCAAATATTCAATTTTTAAAAATTAGTCTGTTGCAAACCACATTCAAATATTTAAATTCCTTTAGCTTTTTGAATTTTTTAGATCCTTAGGAATTTATATGTACATAGAACATATATATGTATACACATGTGTGTGAATTTATATAAAACTAAATTAAACAGCAAAGATTTTGCATTAATTGAATAGTTTTATCATTAAGAGTTTTTTTCATTATAAGGATGTTTTGTATACAATAATATGATGCAAAAATCTTCAATTTATATTTATCACTTCAGCTGAGCAATTACAATGAACACTTTTTTAATGCATATAAATATAATTATTTTTACTTCATAATTTCTATAATGTAAAATCAATATCTAGAGGAGATTTTTACACATATATTCATAAATCAAAAGCTAAACAGATATTTGATTTTTTTTAGAAAATACAAAGCAAAGACTTATATCACAAAAATATTATACAATTATCATTCCTTAAAATAATATTTTGTATTTCATATGCAATCACTGATGTCCATTTCTTATAAGCAATTCCAAAAGTTCTTTCCTTAAACCTTTTTTTTAAAACCTTTCCTTCACTCATTATATTTGAATAGCTATTAATTAATATGAACTTGGATATGTTTTAAAATATGACATCGAAAATGTGTAGTAAATCTACATATCTTGCAGATATAAAACATTTGACCTTGATTATTTACTAAAATATTTTTAGAAATTATGAATTCTTCAGTAATGGAGACATTTCTTATGGAAGAACCTATAAAAAGAAAATTGAATTTCAATACTATAAAAAAAATTTAACATATATAAAAAAAATACCAAAATTTGAAAACAAAATATTGTTTTATAAAAGTAACAAAAATATATACTTCAAAATCAACGTAAATATAAATAAAAAAAAATATTTGAAAGTTATAGCATTTAACAAATAGCATATTGCAAAAATCATCATATTAATTAATTTTACAAGTTACAACAAACATTCATTCATTTATAACGAAAATAAAACACAAGTATAAACAAGAGTGGAATAAATTTATACACCTTTTAATAAATAAACATCAATGATATATTCAATGTGCCATATATTAGAAACCAAAAATGTGATTTTAATATATAGATATGTGCTGGCTGGTATACTCATGGCATTCAAATGTAATTTACTAGCAGTGGACTAACGGTAAACAGAAAGTGATAGTTAAATGAGTAAGATTAACAAAAATTTAATCACATAATCTATTAAGTTTAAATACCTACATAATTTATTTTTAATAAACACAGCATTGATAGATATTTGATCAAATAAAACTTTTAAGTGAAATCACTTTGCTCTTTCCATTATAGTTTTTAACATCAATATTCAACAATCAAATAAGAATGTTTTTGAAGAGCACATGCCGCCATATTTATTCATACCAAATCAATCTAAAAGCAGAAGCAAAACAGATTGTGAGAAGATTAGAACTTGAAACTTTATATTTTTGAAGAATTAATAAACTCAAACTAAAAAATTCTTAACTTTCTAAATACTTATTTTGATTCACTTTTGATTAAAAAAATGCATAACATTATTGAACATTTTTATTTTCCAAGTGGAATGATTTATTTTCGATTCTGAATTTGTAGACTTTTTAAACACTTGTAAAATTATTAACGTTTAATATTGAAAACATTTTTAACACAAATTAATAAAAAATGCTTCTTATTTTTTCTCAATAAAGCAAAAAACTTGGTCATTTAGTGAAATCAAAGCTCATTAAAATTTAAATAAATTCATGCAAGAATGTATATATTTATTTATTTTTTCAGTAAATATTCATTACAAATTATTAAATGACAATGTTACAACCACATAGATAAAATTCATATGACAAAATTACTTTTGCACCATAAAAGTAAATTTGCAAAATAAAAATAATAAAGCTTCTAATATTGAAAGTATATAATCATTAAATAATCTGGATATAAATGTTTATCAAATACTAAAACAAGATGATTAATAAAAATTGATTTCAAGAAATATTTTACAAAATTGTAATGTCAGATTACCTTTCTTTTTCTGATATAAAATGTGCTTCAACTACAGAAACATTAATGTTAAAACTCTAACTTCGCAGGATATTGTATATGGAATTTTACTAATTAGTACATTCCCACAGTGAGAAATTTAATTGTGTCTAGTAAAAATATTTTCTTAAAATATGCAAAAATAAATAATTTTAATATAGCCTCTCTATAAACAAATATATCTTAAGCTTTTTTGAAAGCAAGCATTAAGTTCAAAAAATATATTGGTGAATAGGATATTAATATCATAATTTTTAACATATATAACCATATGAAAGAAAAAATAGTTTTATAACAATTTTTAGTGCATCAATTTGATTAATTGCGACACAAATTTCAGGACTTTGTCTCAGATAATGCCAATTCTGTGTGGTGTGAGAAATAAATATTTTCTACTTAAAACTATAATATTTATCAGAAATATATATTATAAAATTAATAAATATTCACATCTAACTGAAAATACCAATTTCTATAATATGGAAAAATATTTTCAATTCATGGCTAAATTAGAAAAATGTATGTGTGCAATGACATACTTCCCTACATCCAAACAAGAGTTTGAATTTACCAACTCTTGGCAGTTAAGTGAAAGCAGTTGGAAAAGTTAAAATTTTGTAGGATGTCATGATAATAAAAACGAATGGCATTACAAATAATTCATCACAATAAGCAATCATACTGATAAAATGCATCTTGCTATCATACTTAAATTATTTTTCTAGATATATTATGAAATGATATAAGTTATAATTTATAATCAGGAAACATCTGAACTTTAATTTATTTTGCATTAAATATTAAAAAGAATCCATACATAAAATTGCAAATTTTATAAAGTTGAACAATCTTTTTTCTAAATTCTGAAGTAATTTAGAGTAGACAATTTCTTTGAAGAAAATTTTCGGACATGTCTTACATTCAAAAACTGTTTTAAAATAATAGAACAGGTGATAGGTGATAGTAATATTGAAACTGAACACTTCTCCCTAGAGTAAATTTGTTCCTCATTCAATAGTCTTTTACAGCACAAAAAGGTGGATTAGAGAATGATCTAAAATTTCTAATAAATAATAAATAAGGATTATTTTGTAAGTTTGTCTTCTATAATAGTGGCGATCCACAGAGCAAACTCGTGTTTAATAAGCAAGGTATTTAAGAAAAAATCCTATCCTGAGAGATTAGATCTCTCAAATGGAAGATCTCTCTAAGCAATGGAAGAATATAGAAAAATATCAAATTTTGTTGCAAAATATAATATAATGCTCTATTACAATAAAATCAGTAAAAAAACAAAGAACAAATCATGTGTAATTCCTTCTTTTATTAGTGATAAAGTATACAGAAATAAAGTGAATTATCTTCCAAATGAAACTTCAGAAAACCATAGATAAGCAAAGGAAAACTCAAAATACAAATAATGGAATTATGAATTTAAATTTTAAAAATAATTATTTATTAAGATCTCTGAAATATTAGACCACAATTTTAGTCACATATTATACTAATTACTTTGAGATCTTAAAAGTTTCAACATTCATAATTAAAAATAAGTAGACCAGTATAGAAAATATTGGGATGAGAAATTCAAACTATTTATATTAGCACGAAATTTTCTGTTTTTTAATATTCTGAACATAAAATTTATTTCAAAATTTTTATTTTATTAGTAAATTTTATTTACTTTTCTTTCCAAGGAATGTTTAACTTTCAGATTTTATTCAAATAAATAACCATTAAAATCCATACATTCTAAGATACCTTTACAATTCATTTAATTATTTTAATATTTCATTTAAACTATAAAAAGTTTGAAAATTCAATTTTTTAAAGTGTTACATAAATACATCTTTAAAATTTAAGCAAATCAGTATAATGAAGTTTTCAACTAAAATCATTCATTAAGAATATAATTAATCCCTACATTTATCATAATATAAAATTTTGATATACTCTCTGCAAACTTTGCAATTCTTTGTTACATTTTGTCTGTCAAACAAATATTTAGTACTTATTCATACAAAAACATCATATCAATATTTTTTACTTAACTTTTTACAAACCTTTTTGTGAACATGCAAATATTATTTAAAAAAATGTTCATAGCATATTCACACATGTTAAATATTTTTTTTAAATTATTTGAGTAATGGGATTCATTTAATTGACAATCTTTGAATTATTTTGCAATCTGTCAATGTATACTGAACTTTAAACAATAACAAATATATAATGCAAAAACTAGCCAATGAATTTGAAACCTCTGAGATTTTCATTTAAATGATTGCTAGGGATAGAGTTTGCAAATCTTTTATGACATGGGTTACACATTCTTAGAATGTAAAAATAAGTTAGGTGTAAGAGTGCTTTTCACAATGAATGAAAGAAAATGTAAAAAACAACAGATTTTTCACCATTTGAAAAATAGAGCATTATTGGTGCCAATATAAGAGGAGCCTTGATTTTTAAACTTGAAAATAGAACTTCCAATCTTTGTGCAGCAAATGGAACCACATAGAAACGGGGAATTTAAGCAGTCTTCCAAAAGTGCATGATCGGCATTGCCTTTGAAGAGTTGTACTGAAGTATAGGGATTCTACTGTGCTTTAAATGACAAAAATCACCAACAAAGACTGATACCAACAAATTTTAGCTTGAATCAAGTGCAGAGAATATGATAAAAACACATAGTTCTGTAAGAAAATCATCAATTTCTACTTAAAATGCAAAAATTATTTTGCATTAGTATTGAGAAAAGTGACGTTGGACATCTGAGGATTGGAAAAGGTAATTTGGTTAGAAGAATTATGTTGATACTTTATTTAGCACTGATAAAAAACATCAAATTTGGTGAGAAACCTAAAAAATTATCAATCCATCTAGAGCTGAACAGCATAAGGGTTCTTGGGAGTATCATGATAGAAGCTATATTCAACTAGAATGGAAGTGATACTTTGATGTTCCTTAAAGATAAACATCCAGGACATATTTAATAGCAACACATATTTCATGAACAATAATGAAACACACATCGCAGGAGAAGTATTCAAAATTGGTTTACAGAACATGTGCCTTACTTCCAACATCTCAATTTAGAACATCTAATTTATAAAATCTCCATAGTTAATGCTTGAAATTCTTTGGGAATAAATGCACTCAAGAAACAAGTAGATTCCATGGCTAAATGAATAATAGTTTTTACTTGTGCAAAAGGTAGTTCAGTAAAATGATATTCTAGAAATTTCTAATTCATTGGGTAGTGTGTGTAATATAAAAATTTCTTAATATAGATAGAATAATTTCTGTTTTGATTATACACACAAATTTGTTTTTATTTCCCACAGCACAAGAAATTAAAATTTCAGCAAGATTAAAAAATATTGATGCATAAACAATATTTACATTAAAATAATTAAATACATATGAAATTGTGAGTAAATATGAGAAAAAAGAAATAATGAAAAATTTTGATATAGACTGCTACAATTAACAATAAATATAAGCCTTTATACAAATGAAGGATTATTTTCAAAATTTACAGAAACATAATAGAATGTAGTTTTATAATATGCATAAGTTATGCAAACTTGTTTCAAAGAGCAATTCATTTAAATTCATACTAAAAATTTCTATGCTTATTCAATATATGAAACCTCAGACTTCCTTTCTGAGTAAAAGCTTTTCCACATTCCTTACACTTGAATGGTCGCTCACCAGTATGAATACGCAAGTGCTGTATGACACACCATCGAAAATTTGAAGTATAATCACAAAGTTTACACGCATAAATTTTGCAAGATTGATTATTAATAACCATATTTTTAGAAAATATAAGTTCCCCACAAGCATTTTTTAGTGATGTACCTAAAGAAGAAAAGATAATATATTACAAAAAATACAAAAGTTTATCAAAAAAGCAATAAATTTAATAAACGCTAAATTTCTTCTCAAATTTAGGAAACTTAATATTGTCAAAAGAGAGACATGAATGATTTATTAAAAGCAGTATGTTAAATATGTAAAACAAAGAATTTCAACAAATAAAAAACAAAATAATTGTTTTGGGGCAAATGATATTACTAATATCATTTTTGAAATTTTTAAAGAAAATAAATAACACATTTTATTTTAAAAGCACTGATTTTTGTTTAACTTAATTGTGACTATCCAGATTGTAGTGATTTTAAATAACAACTAAAATTTAGAGTTTGAAAATTGTGTTCTAAAAAATACAATTAGCACAATGTAAATAAGGATGCACATTTTACTTTTATGAAATTGCTGACCAGGATTTTGTATTGAGAAGAAACAAAGCTGACACTAATTAATGAAATGAACATGGTTGTATGGTTACAGAAATCATATGTTGAAATGACAAATAAAGGAAATTTAAAAATTTGATGCAATTTACTTTCAAAAAAAAAAAAAAAAAAAAAATCAGAAATACTGAAGCAATTACAGATGTTATTTCATTCAACATTCTGTCTTAGGATTAAGGCTAAATCAAAGAGCAATCCCCATATTTGCAAAATCTATATTTTCAGAAGCGCTACTAAAAATAAAATAATTACTATGAGAAATGCTTGTAAACGTATGGTTGAATATCATGAATTTATCTTGTATCCATCCATTCAAAGTGATATGGACAACATGTCAATATGATTGTCTTATTGGGACATAACATTTCCTGATAAATTGATATTTTTCTGCAATTCTATTGGCATGCTAATTGATTTTGAAGTGTTAACTAACAGAAAAGAGTCATGAAGTGTTGTAAACATTGTATTCAAATAAGGTGTTTACTTGAAATTAATTTTTTTAAATCAAACTTTTAAATATTAATAAAACAATTTTTTATTAATCAGTTTTTTTCTGTTTAATTTTTTTCATTTTACTGTGTCATGCTTAGCATTTGAAAAAGATGCACATCACTGATAAAGATTATTTGATAAACTATCATATGAAAATCAAATTTTAAAATTTATTTAAAAATAATTTAAAAAGGTCATTTGAATACCATACTTTGAATAATATAATTTGGAAATGTAAGAAAATAGCTGCGGTTTGAAAACACAAAGAAAACCTTATGATTTACCTAATAATCCAAGCAAGAAAACAACAAAATTATATCAAAAATACAGAAAACAACCATTAAATTGATAAACAGTTTTAAAAAATTATTTTTTTATTAAGTATTTTAAAGAAGAATCTTAATAAAGGAAGACCATATACAATATTTGAATGAATAAATACTTTTAAATTTGAATGACCATATACTTTATATAAATGAATTTTATAATATATCTAATTTTGAATTTCATTTCTTTCCACTAATCTAAAAGTTCCGCACATTTTCAAACAGAAATAAGATAATATAAATTAACTACAAAATTACATTGCAATAACATTTTCTTTAGTTTATGAATAGATTTTAATTTGCTTATTAATAATATTTATTCATCAAAATTAACGTCCAAACTTAATGTTAACTTTTAAATTTAATTTATATGCCTTCTTTATTTACACACCATTTTTTAGAATGTTTAATTTATTAAAATATAATAAACAAACTGCAATTTTTAAATTTAATCAAAGTCTCATATAAATTTTAAGTGAAAAAATAGTAGACATGAACAATATTTTAAATTGTTATAAAAGTAAAACTAGATAAATAAAATTCATTATTGATATATCAAAATAATATGTTTAAAATTTTTAAATAAGTTTTAATGTAACATAAAAAAAGTTAAAAAGTATACATCATTAGTTCAGATGAGTTGCTTTTATTAAACATAAATGAATGGCTTTCAAGTTTTATAATAAGCAATTAATTACACAGACAAAGTGAAAATATAAATATAGAATCACTAATATCAATGCAATAAATAAAAAATATGCACAAAGTGTTTAATTAAAAGAATTGTCAATTTAAAAGCAACACAGTAAATGCTTTCATATCTACTTCTTCCAGTCTTTAACAAAACATCAGTTAAAAGAAAATTAACTTTTAGAGGAGATTTCATAAAGATCTAATGATAGAATAATATTTAATAGGATCGAAATTTCTGGTTTGATGAAAGAATTCTTAAAATATATAAGACAAGAGCTGTGTTTTAGCTTTTACATATAAATCAGAGTGGATAGTTGAAATATTTTTTGAATTTCGTTTATTGTAAACACATGCACTCAGTTTACTGCCAATGAAAAGTCTTCTCAGAAGGAAATGTGCACATGCCACAAAATTGTTTTCAACCACTAGTTTTACCTATTATGAACTATAAAATATATTGAAGGAAGATAGTAAAATTTTACTGAGAAATTTATTAAAATTTGGCTTTTACTATTCCTTTAATTATTATTTATTTATTATGCTCAATTATTTTAATAGCAATGAAACAAAATTATTTAAAGCCATAAAAATTAAACATATATATATAAGAATAAGCATCATTAAGATGAAAAATATAATTTGTCTCTATAAATTGCTATTTTTCAACATTCAGAAACTTTGCAAACTATTTTGGTCTAAGTTGACAATACAAAAATTTATTAATTCAAAGTTTAAAAAAAAAAAAAAAAAAAAAAAAAAAACATTGACATTATTTAAGAATAAATTGTTTGCACTTCTGATTTAATATGAATATTTTAATGCAACTAAAACTACATGATATAAAAAAAATTATTTTGAAAATAGTTTATATTTCTTGCTTGTTTTAGTACAGAAATATTTAATTGTGCATATAACCACATCAATAACAATTTGAATATAACGTTTATAAATAGTAAAATCATTTATTTAAGTAAGTTAGGAAAATCGGGTTCAGTACATAGTTTAGTTGAATTTTAACAGTAATGAAAGGCAGAATTCTTTAATTTATTTTTGGTTAAAAAAAAAAAAGTCAATAACAGAATAAATATTATTAAATAATATATTTAACCCTCTGAGTACTGAATTATTTGAAGACTACATTTAATATGAAGTAAGCAGATGACTAGTCTCACTCATTTACACTACCCAAAGCCTTAACATACTGCAAGAAATAAAAATCTTTACATTTCAAAGCAAATTTGTATTAGTGAAAATTATACAATATTTAATTCCTATGTAATTTTAAACATAAATATGAATACATATAAAAGAACTGAAATATTTCATTAATATCATTATTAGGTTGTATTTGGAAAAATTAAAAAAAATTTAATTTGAGGATATTTGGCTCAAACATTATTCTCAATATTTTATGCAACTATTTTGTTTATATACAATGTTGACTTCCCTAAAATATAATTTCATAACCTATAATATCTATTTCTTCAGTAAATTTTTAAAAAAAATCTTTTCTTAACTAATCAGTTGCTTTTCATTATTTTCTCTAATAGTAAGCATGATAATTTACATTTTGTAGTACAAGTAGGTTATAATTTTCATCCCAATTTTTTTTTTTTAATTTTCAGTAATTCCTTCAAAAGTTACACATATATTAAAAAATACATTAAGACACATCTTTTGAATTCACTTATTAATTTGTCTATAAATAAGAACATGATTATTAATGATATTAAACAATACATTCCAGAATAAAATACTCAAATGTTTTGAAATGAAATCGTTGTAGCAGATTACATTTAAATTTGGGGAAATATATCGAAATAGTAAAGAACAAAATATTTTTAAACAGAATAATTTAAGTAATTCATGATAGCTTTTAAATCTAATTAATTTATGATAATTTACAAAAAAACAAAGAATGATATTTAAAAAAAATATTTATTTTACTTAAGAAGATTTGGATAGATAACTGAATGTTTGTTACAGGCATACAATAACATTCATTTTTATTTTAATGTTGTCTTTAATATAATATATTATAAAAGAAATTTGACAAATACAAATCATCAAAAATTCAACAACAATAAAGAAAATATCATTTTTTTCTCAGATGCATTAAAGCTTTGATTTTAAGTAACCTTTTTATGAATACCAAACAAATGACTCTTTAAATGTCCTTTTTGAGTAAACCGTCTGCCACAAAGTTCACATACAAAAGGTTTTTCTCCAGTATGCTTCCGTATATGCTGTTTCATGCTAAAAGTATCTGTAGAAATATATTCACAAATTGAACAACGATAGAGTAAGCATCTGCGGTTTCTGATAGTTGTTTTAAAAGAATGATACAATATGTCCTTAGTCATTGAGGAAGAATCTAAAAGGGGAAACATTTTAAATTTTAGTTAAATTTTTTTGTAAAATAAAAATATCATTTTGAAAAAATAAAACTTTATTACACAATACATGCTACATACATGTTATGAATGACTATATCTTTTTAATAAAATTTTAACAGGAACTTAAAATTTTTATGAAGTAATTAAACAATTTTTAAATTTGTGCAATCAGAAATTAAACATTTTTACTAAAAATTTCACCAGTTTTCCTTCAATAAAATGTCTGAAAAAGATGTATCAATGGAATGTGTATACAGGTCATTCATTCTATAATGTAAAAAGGCAAATTTGTCATGTTTACAAATAAAATATTGGTACATTTACCATTTAGTTAAACAGGAGTTTTAATAAAAATATAATATTTGTGTTTATATACATAAATGAATATAATTTTCATTAAATTGTTTAACATTTAAGGTATAATTTTTCAAATATTTTTATATAAAAGTGTAATTTTCTGAAAAATGTGGTGGTGGGGGGAGTCTCTAAATTTTTTTTTTTACTAAAACAATATTCTAATATTATTTAAACAAATTTTATCAAAAATAATTTTAATTGTTTATTTACTATTGCAATCAACAAACAATTGCACACAAGAGCATCCAACTGAAACCTGTAACTTAAAGACGATTTAGAATCAGAAGACTATTTTACACAGGAAGAAAGAGTAAATTCCAAAAGGTGAGATATTGAAGACTATCAGCTGTAGTGAAATAAATACATTATGCTATTTAATGATGCATATTCATATATGCATCTACAAATAAAAGAGTTACATATAAAACAACTAATATATTATACTCATAAAATAATAAAATCAGTTAACATATAGAATTTATAACTTAATTTAATGACACAATGAATGATTTAATTTATTTATAACAATAATTTCCAGTGTAGGTGATATTACTTAATTATGACCAATTTAAATAACATTCATATAAGGGCAAAAATGATATTTCTACTTACTGCATAATACCTTAGTATTTTTAAAAAAATTTAAAGACAGTAGAGAGATTTATTGCCATAAGACTAAGCACACTTACTTATAAATAGAATAAAAACCATATTCCAAGAAATAAATAAGATAACAATCTGTTTTTAAAATGATTAAAGAATGAAGTAAATATTCTGAAGATAAGCTTCAAACACTTAATTATAATTAGCCTATAAACTAGACAAATATATTACCACCATCAACAATATATGAAAGTTAATGTATATAAAATGTTATAAAAATATAATCAACAATATAAAATGATATAAAAATGACTGAGAAGATTAGGTTTGTCCTCAATAATTAAAGAACATGAAGATTCTGAATAGCAGATAATTAAGAAACTTTAAGTTGCTGCATGGTTTTCACAGATTCACTTAACCTTCTTTGAGAAGTTCTCATATAAAACATTAAATACATAAATAATTTTAGAGAGGAAATCTGAAAAATATTTAAGCACTTTTACAAGACAGATATGCGATGCAATTATCAGAAATACAATTTCTATCTTATGTTATTCACCTATGGCTAAAATTACAAATAGGTTTGACTTATTTGTTGCTAAATGGTCATTTTCAGCACACAAAGGCTGTAAAATAGTTTAAAATAAATTCTAACTTATGACGAGAAATATCCAAGTCTGAGATGGGAATTGAGTCCCTAATTAAAGCCCATTCAGTTAGGGATTCTGAAAATTGAATTTAGTAGTTACTGTTCAAAATTTCATAATCCAACTCCTAGGTTATGTAAAGCCTAAATATTTATTGGTTGTTCTATCAAACTTTTATTTCCTAATATCAATGAAATAAGATATTTAAAGCAAGCATGTAAGTTTTGATTAAAGAATTATTGTTTCACTATTTGTGAATCAATGTCTACAAACAAGTTCTCCTGTACAGTAGCCTTTAAAGTTTATAAAGTTCTTTATTGTTTAATAAGAAAAAATTGCATATAATATTAAGAACAAATGAGGAATGAAATAATTCATGATTTCTATAAAAAAAAGTCATTAAAAATGAAAACAATATATATACATTATAATTTAAAAGTTGATGAAAAAGCTGAAACATTCTGTATAAACAGAAACAAAGCATTTTTATACATAATCAGTAGATTTTTATATTAAAAGAATGCAAATACTATACATTTGATTCATATAACACAAAAGTTATAATAAAGACAAATCTTACGAACATAGTCAGAAAAATCACAATTTTTAAACTTTTTTAATAATCATCATTTATTTTTAATTTTCACTATATTATTAAATCTTACACAAGTTAGATAAACAAAATCAAAACTGATAAAATCAAAATTTGCTCATTAAATGCAAAATAATTCACATAAATATTTTTAGAATATGTATAAGTAAGAAACTTATTAAACACTAAATGTTACTGTAAAGTATTGTAGTAACATTTAGTGAATGAATTATAAAACAATTTTAATTCATTCTGATACAGCAAAAATAATGATTGAATAAACTTAACTTTTAAATAAAAGAACTTTAGCAAATAAAATTACATTCATCTAAACTGAATAGAAATACAAACCTTTCTATTTTTACAAATACAAAAAAAAAAAAAAAAAAAAAAAAAAAAAAAAAAGGAACTTTCATATATGATAGTAGAGCTCTCAAACTTGAGGCAGCATAAATTCATTTCTTAAACGTCATTCACTATGAAATCATAATTTTCAGATAAACATATTTAACAATGACAGTGAATCATGATCAAAGTAAACAAGGCCAAGTTAAAAATAATTATAAATATGCACATATAAAATTATTTTAATCTCAGAATACCATATTACAACTCAATTCTTATGAAAAAGTTGTAATATGTTCATCACAGATTAAGAATTAAAATATTTTGAACTTGTTTTTAAACAAACTAGTAAAATTTTAAAAAGTTAGTGTTTTTAAAGAGCATAACTTAAAATATTTTCAGTTTATCACAAAACATTACAGCTATGTTGAAAATAAATTGTCGAGTAAATGCAAAAAAGAAATAATAAAAATTTTTAAACATTACATTTATTTACTTAAATTAGTTTACTAAAATAAATACAGACATAACTTTCACTTGATAAGATTTGGTTTAAGAGCAAAGCTTTAGAGCCTCTAATATAATGTAAAATATTAATAAATTCTAATCATATATAATCTAAATATAAATTGATTACTTTAAACAGGACAAATATTTGAGGGCATTTTAAAAGTAATTTGAATATAGCTTAATAAATTATAGGACAAAAAATATTTAATATGATGGGGGTTTCAATAGTTTTAAGCCTAACTATTCTTATATATTTAATTTTTCCGCTCTTTTAAAACAAAAAAATAGTATAACATTTTGTTAAAATCGTAATTAGGTAAGAAAAACTCTGAAACCTTTTTAAAAGATTTATTGCATTAAGAAAAGATTAAATAAAGATGTACAATTTCATATAAAACAAGTGCCATGCTTAAATTTTTAATCTCAATAAAAGAAAATAAGCACAAGTGATTTTTCATTAACAAATGTAATATTACCATTATTTTTTTCCCAAAAATGTAAATTGAGAAATAAAAATTTTAAATACAAATATTAGCTACACAATTTCATTTCATGTTTTCGAAGTACATGTGTCTTTAGATTAATTTTCTGAGAAAATTTCTTTCCACATGAAGAACATTCAAAAGGTTTTTCGCCTGTATGTTTACGCAAGTGTTGTTTAACAGCAAATGCAGAATCTGAAGAAAATGTACAAAATTTACAGCAATAAACACGGCATCTGCGATTGTTAATAATCATTATTTTAGTGGTGTAGAGTTCTTGACAGTTATACAGAAATAAACCTAAAATAAAATTGCATAATTTCAATTTTATTAAATTAATGAAAATTGAAAACAATTAAAGAGTTATTTCATTTCATATTAAAAACAATTGAATTGTATAAAATGATATTTAAATATATATTTATAGGATAAAAAATTTAATTTAGAAGAGGTTGACATAAACATTTATGACAAATTAATAAATTTAAACCAACCATGAAATGAAAGTTTTAATTGAGTGCAAAAAATAACAACTTGATAGTGACTTTTTAAAAAGATATAATATTTATTACATACAAGGTATATACTGATAATTTTACTTATTGTTAAATTTATCTTTAAGTACTTATTTCAACTTCATTACTAATAATACTTTTAAACTTGCATGGTGGTCTTTCATGATACAGAATTGTTTCTATGATGGCAATCACTGATTTATTATCATTATAATGTAATTTCAAGAAAACTAATCGCTTTTTAGGAACAGATTTTACTTTATAAGTAGCTGAGTTAAAATCATGTTAATTATATACATATACTTCTTAAATTTTTTATAGAAAGCAACCTCTAAAAGTAAAATATCTAAAATTAAATCTCATTGGTTTTGTTTTAACATTACACGATAAAAAGTATAACAATTTAAAACTTCTTTAGGCACATTTTTCTTAACATATACAATAAGTTTGTTTATCTAGAAGACTTTTCATAAGGAATAGACGCCATGAAATAAGGAAACCCAGAAAATTTTCAAGTACTCACACTAACAAATAGTCAGAAAGAGGTATTCTCTAATTCTGTTTTATAACAATTCCTAGATGGATCAGAGAACTTTCATTATGAAGTGAATGATTTTATGATTAGGTATCAATAAACCCTGGTTGGTTTTATTAAAGAAGACAAGTGTGGTGTTTATATTGTGGCAAATACAGCCAATTAAATTCATACAAAAGTCAGTAAGTTATAAGAAAGGAGCACCTTCAAATAGGAGTTTCTCAAAACATAAAAGAATGATAATTTGCCATATATAAAAGAAACCTGAACACATAAAAACTTCCCATTATTTTCATTTGCTTCAAAAAATATCTAAAATTAAAATCATCACTGAGTACAACAAAATATATTCAGTGAGATACAAATATTTTATAAATCAAGCTTACTATGAATTAGTAGGACTGCAGTCTTAGAGACAAAGATTCTGAACTCTTGAATTAAACTTTAGTGACAGCAAGATGTAAAAAGATGAAGAAGACATATATGATTTCTATAAGCGCATCTGTAAAATATGGATGTTTAGAAATTTTTTGTGTTGTTTTCCATATAACATGTGAATGTCTATTATCTATAAAAAGTTTTCCTAGAAGAGAATACATTGCAAAAGATTAAATGCTTTTAGCAATTCATAAGTCAAGTTATTCACAATATGCTGTTAAATCTACGTACCTTATTTTTCTGTATATAATGTGCGCATTATGTATTAATAGGTTCGAATTTTGTTGTGCACAGTATACGCCACTGACAATAATCTGATAAAAACAAGTTTTATCAGAAAAGCTTTAATGGAATTTTGAAAGAAATGCAATTTAAATTTTGTAAAATAAATAACAAATGGCCCTGAAAGTTTTCAGGACTTGGTGGACTTATTTCACCTATAATCAGTTTGGTCCAGTTGCATTCAAAAACGAATTCATTTCTTTTGAAGGAAATTATATTTGCTTAAAATCATTTTTTGATCTGAGCTGTTTTATTCAAAATATATTCAAGTTCATATATGGTCATGCAAAAATAAAAGTATCCAAATTACATAGCAAACTTTAAACACAAAGTTATATGAAAACAAATTAAAAAAATAGGAGCAAACATGTTATGTTAAGGTGAAAACAAAGTATAACAATATAAAAGGAAAATTGTACCAAATGTGTAGTTTGCAAATAATCCATTTCTTTTGTTCAATTATTAAGGTAAAAAATTTTTTCATTTTTAAAAATATATAAAAGTATTATATAAAAGTCCTTAAAAAATAAGAAACAATAAGTATTATTAGAATCTACTTGATAATTATTGCTTTTAGCAACTGATCAGGGACTTTCATCTTAACTAATCACACTCGGTAATGTGGTAAATCAAAATACAATACAACCAGATAATTTTAATAATGCTTTTTCTATACAATTTATTATACTTTTAGTTATATTGTTTATTTTTTATTTCATGGGACACCATGTTTTCAGAAATATATATTTTGAGTTATTATTTAAAAAAAAATTAATGCAGATTATATGAGACTACAGATTTTATGAAGGAAAATACACCAATTAACAAATATTAATACATAGGTACATTAAGGAGGCAAAATAACTATAACATCTTCTACATCTTCAATATCAAACAGATCCATGTTTTTCCATGACAATTTACAGAACTAATATTTTAAAATGAAACATTTTGAATAATTAACAAGTCTTATTACCCAGAAAATAAATACATATTTGTTAAACAAATAAGTAGGCACATGAAAACATACACAAATTAATCAAACAATTTTATAAAACAAATATTTTGAGTACTTTTGAATACATTCATATATTTATATTATTTTTTTAAATACAATTCAATACAGTACACAAATGATAAATTTTTATTGCTATTTTTCTAAATATATTTTTGAAAAGTCTCTAATATATATATATATATATATATATATATATATATGACTTTTCAAAAATATATTTAGAAAAATAGCAATAAAAATTTATCAT
>JAPDSC010135738.1:162680-205526 GCA_026290005.1 Latrodectus geometricus | reverse complement strand
TATATATATATATATATATATATATATATATATATATATATATAACGAATTCCCTTTTGAAGATACAGTGAAATTTAAAATTTTTAATAATCTAGCAGATATTTATAGAACATTTAATTTTTAGTGCAATTAATCATATAATTAATTCTTTTAAAATAATATTTAAAGAGAAATAACACAGAAATTTATCAGCTCTGTAAAATGACAAATATTTTTATACTTTACTATCTGCAGAATCAAAATCCAAGCTTCTTTTTTGTGTCAAAATGTGCATTCAAAACATGAGTTTTCATGTTGCTTTTTTGAGAAAAAGCCTTTGAACATACGGGACATTTAAAAGGTTTCTCTCCTGTATGCTTGCGAACATGTTGTTTGATATGAGAAATATCAGTAGTTGTGTAACTGCAGAATGCGCAATGATGGAGATAACAGTTACGACCAGCAATTGTTTCTTTCATTGAGACATATAATTTGCAATTTGAAAGACCTAAAGATAAAAATATTGTTTCAATAATCCATCAATGCATTAATTTCATTAATAAGACTATTAAAAAATTGCAAAAGCAAATAACCTTGCAAGATCAATATAAAGACCAAAGAGATTAGTTACTATTCTTACCAGCTTGTCAGCTTAAAAAGTAAAAACTAAAATAAGCTAATAAGTAAGAAAATAATATTAACAAAGCAAAAGCACCAGTTATTATTATATTTTCAACAACTACAAAAAGAATGTCATTTACAGAAAATAATGAATTGGAAGTTTTGGGTTTAAGATTGGTTTTTCACTATATGGTCACATTTTGCATATGAGGTCTAACATGAGCCAATGGTTTAATGTGATCTCAAAATAAAACGAAAGTATTCGAAAGTAAAGATCTATCCCATGGACTATTAAACAAATGGTGTATTATGAATGTGATTATATTATAATGAATTATGAATTACAAATGGTGAATAACAAATTTTACTATTCATCAATCAATTTATAATAAAATTTTGAATACCTAAAATATTTTGCCATTATTATATATTAATGAATCTATAAAAGATTAAATTTTTAAGAGCACATACACAAAAATTAAGAAACATTTTAATTCATCAAAAGTAAATTCTAATTTTTTTCTTAAATTTTTTTTACTCAATATTTTTTTAGCAAAACTCTATATATTAAAAAAAATCTCATAAATGTTAAAAACTAGTTTGTGAATCAAAACTAGTCAATAAAAAATTGAATAAAATATTCAAGAAAATAATTCAAGGTTTAAGATTTTTACTACTTAACCCTTATTTGCATAATGGTGTAAATTTCCATCCTAACCTATAATGCCCAAAATTATATAAAAGAACAAGTTCACTTTAAGTTGATCGTGTTTGGATACCTTTTTAATGTCCATTGCATAAAAAGAAACATAGCTGTCAAAAATAAACAAGTGTCATTATCAGTGAAACAAGCTTAAAGTTGTCTCATTCCCCTGTTTGTTGTAGTTGTAATAAACGTATAATTTC
Organism: Latrodectus geometricus; assembly: GCA_026290005.1. Lineage (NCBI taxonomy): Eukaryota > Metazoa > Arthropoda > Arachnida > Araneae > Theridiidae > Latrodectus > Latrodectus geometricus. Next base: position 204,020 of record JAPDSC010135738.1, on the reverse strand, counting down.
GTTTATAATTTTGTTTTATTATATTAGAGTTTCTATTGCTAAAAAATTGAAAATGAGTGGAAGAAAGGTTTGTAACACGTGTTTCTGTTATTTTCCTCTTTTATTTCTATTTAGTATTAAGCTAATGATCAAACTTTGGAAGATGATGGAAATCTTTAGCATATTGTTTTTTGCTAAATTTATATTATAAATACATACTAAGATTTTTTAAACCATTTTTCCTTTAATTTTGAACATGAATTATATCAACTTGATTAATTTCACCAATAAAGAAAAAATCATGCAAAGAAGGGTTAATTTCAAAATAAATATCAAACAGCATTTCTTTCTTCCCCCCCCCCCTCCAATCTTTGCTAATATGACTAAGTATTATAAAAAACCAAAGATGCACAGAAATAATGATTACATTATATTTAAACGTTTCCAACATTTTTACTCTCATTAATCATTGTAGGGAAGGAAATTCCTTTTATATTTGTTACAAAACACTATAGAAAAATAATATGCATTCAAAATTGAATACAGAATATTTTTAAGTATTAACACTTTAAGAAATTACATTAATATGAAATCCGACACAAAAGTATCGATAAACTAAAGGTTAACAAAAGCTAGATATTTTCAAAAATATTTAATTATCAAAGTTTTAAAAACAATGAAATGTTGATAATCAGTGATAATTCAACTAATTATATAAAATTCTGTTGCATAGTAGTAATTAAATGGATATGAATGAATCAGTCATTCTATTGCTGACTTGTACACATTAATATTTACTGGAAAATTTTCTTGGTTTAAGAAAATTAATGATTAATACAGGTATATGTATCCATTTTCATATAAAAAGATTATTTAAAAATTTATACTAATGAAATGAAATAATGAAACTACTAAAATTGAAACTTTTTAAGGATTAATGTTTCTGAAGGTGATTTCATTTATTTTCATGGGATAATATATTTTATTTATGTTTAAGCACACATACATACATGAAGTGTAAGAGCTTAAGCATAAAAAAAAAATATTATCCTCATAAAATTAATGAAAATCAGTATCAGAAATGAATTCCTATATTTATAATCAATAACAAAGACAAATCAAAGCAAATACTAAATTCTAATTCTAACTATGTCCGCATCATAGTATAAAATCATTTAATTTTAAAATTTTCAAAGTTAGTCGTAATCTAAAGAAAAAAGAAAACAACTGGTGTATTTATTTAATAAATAGAAAATAATTCACCATTCAATATATCTAGAATTTATGCATAGAAATTGTGTGTTTTAATGAAAGGATACTTTTTTTTTAAAAATATTATAACTAAATATCTGTATAAAATAAAACATATTAGTGCATTTCTTGAAAACATAGATTTAGAATTGCTTACAGGATGACTATAAAACAATAATAGAGCATTTGTTGAGTAAGTCTAATAAACAATTTTCAAATATAACAATTGTTTTTTATAAGTATATATATATATATATATATATATATATATATATATATATATATATATATATATATATATATATATATATATATAATGATGTATAATAGCAAATTACTAACACAATTTCTGAGTAAAATCTATATGCAACATCAAATATTTCAAAACCAAATTGCTAGCAAGAGAGAAATAAGAGTTACCATTAGCAAATTTCATAAGTCTTTCTTAAGATAATTTTTGCAGATAATTTATAGCACTATAAAACTTCATTAAAAATGTCACAGAAAATAAGCTTTTTTTAGATTTAAAAACATTAATGAATCTTATATGACAAAAATTTGATGTAATTTAGAATTCATTTTGCTTTGACAACTATTTTTTGGAGAAATAGTTGTAAGCATGTAATTCATTCACACCAAACCCCATTATCGATTAATAGCTCTGAAATAACTATTTTATCAACAAATATTTTAATAGCCTAAACAATTTTTTACTAGATTTTTATGACATTAATAATCAAGTATAAAATGGCCAGATAAAATTTATAAGAGAATTATTTTTATTTGAATCTCAAAATAAGATTCCATTTTTGCTGATGCATCTGCAATATTAAAAATCATGATGTACTTATATAAATTTAAAATTATATATATATATATTTCCTCAAAAAATTCTTTTTCCTTTCATGACATATGATACAGAAAACAAACATTTTCTAAATATTTAATCTACAATAATTCCTATTTTATATACAGGGACTGGACTTAAAATTATTTCGTTAGCACAAAATTAATTCAATACATGAACTTAAATTAAAAAAAATTCTTTAAACATTTGATCTTTTAACTACATGGATAAATAATTTATAAATTGCTTTTCATGAAAGAATCATTAAGTTCTTCTAAATCTGGATATTTGCACAACTCACATTGAGTTTTTAGAATTTTTTAAAGAAATTAGTGTCAAGTTTATTATACATAATGTAACTTCTACCTTAAAACCAATCGTTCAAGTTACAGTAAACTTCTAGTGAAAATCTCGTAGGTACTTTTACAAAAAATAATTTGCATAGACATTAAAACGCAGTAGCTTTAGAAAACGAACATCCTGCGACATCCTAGGCGGATTGCACATAAAAATCTATGCTTAGAGTAATATTAAAGATAAATTCCTATCAAGAGTATTTTGATATGCAGGCTTTCTTAAAGATACAATTAATTGGAAAAAAGTAAATAAAATTTACCTCAAGACTTGAAGGAAGATGAGTTTCTCATATATGATCTCCAACAAAAAAAAGTCAGTTCTAATGAAGAAAATTTCATTTCAAAATTTTAAATGTGAACTCAGATGCAACTTGTACAAAGGCAGTATCAGATGATTTAAATATTGAAAAATAATGAATAAATAAAAGAGGTGGTGCAATAATCCATTTTCAAAAAAAGTAGGTAAAAAGAATATGATTAAAAAAAAAGGGGGGGGGGAAGCAAAACACTTTTTTTATTGAAAAATAAGGTATTATTTTGGCTGATTTTTATTAATAAGTTGAAAACAAGATTTGATTTTAAGCTCATATTGTCCTTTGCATATCTTTTTAATAAAGTACATACTAATTAAGCATGTTAGAGAGGATAATTATTTTTACATGCTTTGTTTTTCTTAAATTATTATTAAAATATGCCAAACTACACATTAAAAACATTCAAAATATGATACATAATTTAAAATAATATTTCAACTCAGACTGAATAAAAAAAATATTTTGTAAAACACATTTGTTTGAAAAATCAAGTACCTCATTAATTAAATTAAACTTATAACCTTAACAAAAAATTTTATGCGTTTTTCATGAAAATAATGAATCAATACATTTTTTAACTATTCCTCTTTCAAGATTACTGCAAGTGAGAGCAGGCAATTGTTTTAATTATCCTATATGCTAAGATATTAAAAAAAAAAATCACAAAATCTTTTAAGACATCCTTGATATATTTTATTGAGATTAATTAAATACCTGCAGATAGGATTCAAAAGAGTTTTATTTATTATTATTTTTTTTTTTTTACAAAAATATTAAATATGTTATGTAAAATATTTTAAATTAACATGATTTTGTCAAATTTACAGCTCATACATTTTATTGGGATGCATAACTTGGTTTTGCAACCTTAACATACGAAATACCAAACATTGAACTACCGTTACAATTTTTTTCTTATAAATTGAACAACATTAAGAGGGCACAGCATAAAAATCTATAAAATAAAATTATTAAACTTCTGATACTTTTAATTACAAAAAATATAAATAACACTTAGTTATTCTACTTTAAAAATACATTTGGAAAAATATCACAGAAGAAATTTTCATGAGAATAAAGAGAAATTAAACCATGAAAAATAAAAAAAAAGACAAAAAATAAATATTCTAAAAAACTAAAAATTATTTTATTTAAAAAAATCATGAAACACTATAGCTTAATTTATTGCCCACAAATTTAATTTACTCTACTTGAAAATTTAGGAAGACTTTGAAAAGAATTCCAATAAGTCTTTATTTCATAATTAGTAATTTCTTTATGCTAAATTAAGTACTTACATTTTATCAACTTCAATGCAATAATAAATAAAATAATTGCCATAAAAAACAATCTAATTAAAAGAACTGAAAATAATAATTTTCTATACAAATTTTATTGATAGCAAACTATTTAATAATTACTACTGATCATTAACATATTAAAAATTACTTTTTAATAATATTTTCGTGTCAAAGAAAAAATTTTAATGATTCAAATTCTTGATGATACTAGAACATAATTTTCAATTCCAGGACATCAGTTCTAAAATTGATAAAAAAATTTAAAAATATACTAATTATGAAAAATTATTTTTTAAAAAAACTTCAATTTCTAAATGAATAATTTAAAATTAAGCCACACCTACCATAACATTAAATGTTAGCAAAATTTACAATTGATATAAATGTGTCGTATTGTAGAGATACCAATTTAAATTTAATTATTAAAGATTAATTCATTATTATGTTTATTAAGAAATTAAAGATGCAATAATGACAATAATAATATATTTTTCATCATTTATTAAGCATATTTTGTAATAAAAAATAAAAATGCCCATAGTTACTATATGAAGCAAATTTAATAAAATATAAAAAACCTTATGATAAATATTTCAACATAAAGAAAATTATGTTAGTAATATGAACAAAGTAATAAATCCCATGGATCATAATTGATAAAAATAATGATTAAATTTTCGTTTTATTCATATTTAGATTATCTAAAGAAGAAATCCTGTTTGAGTAATCAGATTTAGATATCTTCAATCACAGTTAAAACTTAAAATGGGAGGGGGGGGGAACGATTTTTCCCTCTATTATTACCAGGACTTTTCACTTACACAAAAGTCTCCACACAGTTTGCTGCCAAATTTCAATATCATGAAATCTCACATTATAAAATAACTATTAACACATTTAATTAAAAATATTAGAAACAATTTTAAAGTATCCATTGCCATTTTTAAATTATGTCTATTTAGTACAATTGTTGTATCAATAGAATCCATATTATGTAGATCAACAAATTCAACTTTTAAATAAATTCAACATATACACACTGAATAGCTATTTTTAATTATTTTCATCATTTATAAATAATTATTTTAAGCATATCCATGTCTTTTTAAATGTCTGTTCAAATTGCTTTTTTTAGAAAAAGCTTGACCACACATAGCACATTTATAAGGTTTCTCTCCAGTATGTTTATATATATGCTCTTTAACATGAGTCACATTAAAGGAAGAATAATCACAAAACATGCAGGAATGTAAACGACAGGTAACATCATCAAATGAAACTTCTGAAGACAAAAACAACTCTCTGTTTGCAATGGCTGAAGAATCTAAAATAATCAGAGCAAAACCTTTGTAGCAAATAATATACACATAATACATTTGAAATAAAATTATTTAAATATTAAAACATAATTCTTACATGTAAATGACATAAAAATTAACAATAAGGATTTTCCTTAAATTTAAAAAAATTGATATTATTTTAATAGAGGAACCATATTTATTGTTTGCTAATAGATAAAAAATAATTAAATTTAAGTATAAAGGAGAATTGTTTGAAACATGTGAAAATTAAATTTGTTTTATTTAAACATTTAAAATCCTTTTAAACGCAAAAATTTTTGTGTAATTTTAATAAACAATAATAAAATAGCTTTTTTTTTTTTTTTTTTTTTTTTTTATAAATTTTCTATTATTTATAAATTTAAAAGTTGATAAACTTAAAATATTTATTATTAAACCTCTTTTAAAATATAGAAAACACAAGATAAATGATTGTAGCTTTTTTTCAAATCGTGAACACTTAATCACATTTACTTAATCGTAAAATCGTTATGATAAAAAGATAAATGTGGTTGAGTGTTCATAATTGGTGAAAAAGCTAATAACACAATTATTTTTCTTGCATTTTCATTCATTTTATAAAAAAGAGTATGTTAAATAACTTTTTATAAAAAGTAGAATAAACCAAAATGATCACATTTAGGGGATGCTTATGTGTTGATAAAACATTTCATGTCAATCAAAGGAATGGACAAACTGAAAAAATGGCTTCTGACATGTTCACTCTCTAATACAAAATATTAATGCAAGAATCCAAAGTCAGCATTTGGTAAAATTAAATGGATGAAATTTTAGCACAAGTTTCCCCTTTTGAAGAACAAGATCATTGGTTTAACCCAAGTTCCTTAATTAATTATAATTTTGTGCTCATTAAGGAAAACATCAATAGGAACATTTGAAATAATCCTTCAGAAAAGTGGCTATTTCATTGCCATGTGAATGTTTGTAATCAATTGAACAATAAATTTTCTCAGGCAAATTGAAAGTTGCGATCCAAGTTCCATGGCAAACCCCAGTCATTTAAAACTTGTCTTCTGGATTTCTCAATATGAAGACTTACAGTTGAATGCCTTAAGATATGTATAATGTATAAGAATGCAATTTTAGAATAAATTTGTAAGAAAATTAAAGCTACATCTGAGAAAGTTATGCTACAATGCTAAAGGATATTTGTAGAAAACTTCAAACAATCGATTATACAAATAGATTGAGAAATATTATGATTAAATAAGTGAAACTTCATAAACTTGTTTTCCTTGTTGCCGTTTTCCTAATTTCACACATAAAATTTTTTTCAGGTGTGAAATTTATGTTTCAAGACATTACAAATTAAGCGGTTTCATCACAGATTTTATATACGGCATATTGATTTAGTTTTAAAAATGATACTAATAAATGAAAATAAATGCAAAACCTCAAGAACATGACAAAAAATAACAAACACAAGAAATGCTTTTTTGAATGCAACATTTTGCATAAAAATGATTGAAGATGAAAGAAGTTTTTCTTAAATAATTGAATTATATTTTTACTGTGTTTAAAAATGAAATATATTAAAGAGCAATTTTTCCATACCAAGACTTAAGATAATGACTCTTTTCAATGAAAATTGTCCTAAAAATCTTATGAAATGGAAATTCTAATAAAATATTGGTATTTTTTTCAAAGAAATTCACACTCTTATGGTAAAAAACCATTACCAATTCCAAAAAATGGTTCCAAAATAAAACCTAGATTTATTAAAAACTAAACTATATTATAAATTTCTATACAAATTTAAATTTAGATTAGAAAGATCTATATTAATTCCAAAAGAAAGACCCTGAAATGCTTCATCATTAGATTATATACAATTTGAGAAATTTCAATACTATTTTTGGAAAATTTTGCTGAATTATATTCCATAGTATTATGCTTCATAAATTCACACATATTGGATAACAGCTTAAACAAATATATTAGTTTTAAGCAAAAATAACTTTTTTATACCGAAATAACTGTATTTTAAAATCAACTTTTGAATTAGCAGTTATTTTTAAAAAAATACAAAACAAATTATTCAAAGAATTTACACAATTTTGTAGATTTTGAGATGTTCCACTTAATGGAATAAAAATTTTAATGTAAATCACCACACAAGCTCCATTTACTCACATTTTACATTTTTTTATTAGCAAAAATAATAACATATACAAAATTTGTTATTTTTTTACTGCTCTTTAATTTTATAAATTATCAGTATCAAAAAACACATTTAAAAACATACTCGTGAAAAAAATTAAATAAATTTATACACTAAAGAAAAATTCATACAGATCACACATTAAAAAATAAGTCAACTTTTCTTAGCATTTAATGTGTGTACAACTTGTTTAATACAAAAAAGTTAAATTTTTAAAGCTTCCAGTAATATTATATACATAAAGAATCGTTAAGAATACTTAGCAAAGTAAAAAACCAATTGCAATTAGCAAAAAAATTACACTCACACAACTAACATCTAAATTTATTTCATGGACAATGTTATAAATAAGAATTTAAAAATATAACATAATCTTGCATATAATGAAATAAGTTTTTAGTTAATGATTCTTACATGGTTAAAAATAAAGCTCATAATTAACATATTTTTGTATGCAAATAGAGAGCATAAAAGATAATATTAATATAAAAAGTATGCACTTTTTAAAGCGATAAAAAACATAATTTTCAATATTTTATAAATCATGAAAAGATGAGTTAGAGATAAAAAATAAATTAATATTAACATTACATACATAAATAAAATATTCAAGTATCATTGCAGACAAAATTTAATAGTAAATACAAAAACCATTCATGTTTAATATTTCTTTAATTATTTAGCAAACAAATTAAAATAGTTGAAGGTGGAAATAAGGTCTGAAATAATATAATTTGTGATAAAAGTCACTTAAAATATTAATACATTTTGAACAATAATATGAATACGTTTCTTTTTTTCATCAAATACTTCAATTTATAGAAATTATCACACTCAAGGTGTCAATTTTTAAACAGAGAAAACTAATATAATTTTTTTATATTTCACTTCAAATATCATATGCAAGATAAGTATACTATAGTACCACTGAGTGAAAAAATAATTAAGTGTGCAGTTATGATGAAATAAAATAATTTCTAAAATGTTGGTGTAAACAGTTTTATTAAATTAATAATAATAAATATGAATATTTAATTAATTTTTGAAAAACATTTTGAATAAAATATTTTCCTATTTAAAATTTAAACAGGCCAATATAATTATAGAAATGATAGCATTATTCAGGGTGTCTACTAGTGAAAAAAAAAAAAAAATTCAAAAGTAATTTCGACGTTTTTTATAACCTCACACAACATACTGAAATTAATGTTTGTTTCATTTGCATACACATAACAGACTTATAATATAATTTTGATTGTAAAAAAAAGTCATGTCGTAGCAATTTGTAAGAAATCTTTTGAATAAATTAAAATAACCAAGGATATCAAAATAACCAAATCATAATGAATGTAATATTAGTTTAAATAAATTGAAAAGGTAAAAGAAATTAAGAATTAAAACTTTTCTTGTCAATAGTCTCATAAAATAAATTTGAGACACAAATTAAGGTCAATAAAATAAATGCAAACAAAATTCAATAAAAATGGGCAAAATATACCTTTGTTTCATAAAAAATCACAAGAGTAAATGCCAGTGAAACCAAGGTTGAGGAATTTTAAATTCAAATTTCAATCACATAAAAACTTTTATTTTTAAATGACTAAATTTATAACAAAAAGTTTAAGTCAAATAATATTAAAGTGACCGGTTAAAGATCAGTTGAAAACATAATAAACTTGGTTTCCAATATAAAATTTTTACTTTAAATTATTTCTAATAGGTCTTTTATTCATTTTTCACTTCTATTAAAAATGAGTACACAAAAGAAAAATAAAACATGCATTTTATAAGTTAACATTTAACTTAGCATTTGCAACTTTTAATATCATTATATTTTATAAATAAATACATTTTTAAAGTTAACACTTTACCTTGTGAAAATAAAAAGCAAAAGTAAAATTATTTCAAATTATGGAAAAAAAATCCAATATATTTTAAATAAATAAAAAACAATAATTAAAATACTCCCCAAGTTTAGGGGAAGAAAGGTTAATTAATACAATAATGAAAAATCAGAATTAATTATATTTCACTAAAATGTCAATCTTTATTTTTTGTTCAATTCTGTTCTTTTCTTCAAATATATATTTTAAGAAAAGCAATTATTTTTTTTTTAATAATGAAAATATTTAAGAAAAAACTTTTCAAAAATGAACACAAATCATTGTGTTTGTGTATGTATTTATATAAATATCTGATAATACATGATGATAGTAAAAACATACTATGAGAATGAAAAAAATAATGAAAAATAATTCAACTTCAAATTTTTAAAGTGGTTTATTTAAATACATATTTTTGCGAGAAACAACTCAACAAAATTTAAAATATTCATCCCATTTCTAAATCAAGGCTTTAAAAAGAGAAATTTTCCAAACATTCAAAATTATTCATTAAAATATCTAAAAAAGAAAAAATTGAAATAGCAGTAATATTGTAAATAATTCGTATTGTAACTAACAAATGTAATAATATTTATGGGAGTTAAATAGATAAAATAATATTTGTCATAATTAATGAAAAGTAAATATTTTTAAGATAAATTTAAAATAAAGAAAGAATATGTAAAATAAAAAAAAAATGAATCATGTGTCATTTAATATTAATAAATAAAGAAACAATAGTAAAGTAATAAGAGCAGTACAAAAGAGATTAATTCTAGAGATTATGGACAGGGAATAGCAAAGTACATGAAATCAAACAAGATTCCAAATTGTAGTTATTTAAAAAAACAAAACAGTTACAAAAAATGTCCTTTAATATTCATAATTATATTTTTTATATGGCATTTTAAAATCTAACAAAAATAAAACATATTTGATTACTTAAAATAAAGCTTTCAAAATATCAATCCTGTAATTATATAAAAGTATTTTTCTTTACTTTTATAATTACATGACTTATTTTCAAAGCTTGTTATTCAGGCTGAAGCCAGGATTGGTATTACAATGAAATGATCTCATAATAATTCTGTTCATGCTTTTGCTATTTATAAAGCGAAAATATTTATGAATAGAAAGTTGAATTTATGAGGTTGCACAGAAAATGTTTCTTACATCAAAACTGGACAACTTGAGATTTTTAGATAAAAGATAAAAATTTATTACTTTTGCATGTTTTGAAATAGGTACTTTTTTACTTAACCAGTAGACACCTAAAAAATTAGCATACTCAGAACAAATTCTATTTATTCGAACAGCTTCTATTTAATATGTCTCTTCAACATATGAGTTTTTAAATTGCCTTTTTGAGTGAATCCTTTACCACACATGGAACACACAAAAGGTTTTTCACCAGTGTGCTTTCTGATATGAGCTTTAACATGAGATATTTCTGATGAAGAATAGCCACAAAGGGTGCAATGATGTACACGGCAGGTACGATTGGCAATTACTGTTCTAGTTGTGGAATACAGCCCACAATTTTGAGAAACAATTGTACCTGAAATTAGAAAAGCAATTTGCTCATAAAACAGAAAAAAAAATTATACTATTTTATGTTTTATAATTAAGGTATCACAACAGCCATCTGAAAATTATTAAATTTTATTATAAAAGAAACCACATAAACTTTAAATTTGGAAAATTCATAAAACATAAAGAATAAACAAGATGCAAAATCATGACTCATACTGTAATAAATCATTGTTCTTTTTTACAAATGAACTTTTGTGTGCATTTGATTAACAAAATTTCAAATTACAGGAAATGTTTAAAAATGAAATAATTATGCCTGCATTTCAATATATGTATTTACCATGGTATACAATTTTATATTTAAAACTAAATATTTTAAAATGTATATTAAAAAGTTTTAATCTGCAACAACTTTAATTATTGATTATGATAAAGGGAACAACAGACTTTAACAAATAGCAAGTTTTATGAATAAAATTTGGATACTTAAAAGAAACTCATTATCTCAAACAAGCTCATCTTTAAAAAAATCAATTGATAAATATTAATTTATAAATAAATTCTGTGTTTTAACAGAGTAGAAATATATGCATTTTAAAATTTTTAGCTTTTCACTTTTCCCAAAATAAAAAGTATCAGTAAGTAAATATATTGAATTAGAATGTAAAATAAATTGTAGAAATAATAAAGAATTAAAAAAAAAAAATGGTTTCTATATAATTTGAAGGACTGTAAAAAATAATTCTTTGTACTAAAACTACAATTTAATTCTATAAAAAAAATGAACAGTGATTAATTGACAGTAAAATCTTTCCACCACTATTTTAGGCAAAATAATTCTCTCTTCTAATCACTTAAATTAGTCTAAACGGAAAAGAATACGTAAATCTCTCATACCATTGAATTAAGTGTATATAAATAATTCAAGTATTTTATGAGTTTCATTCATAAAATTTAAATAAAAACAGATTTTCATTTTAAAAATGCATTACTTTCTAATTACCTTCTAAGATGAAATACAAATAACATGAAAGTTAATCTTTAAAGAAAAATTTAATGAAAAATGTACTCATATTCAAAATTAAATTTGAGCACACTATTACTAAAACACAATTTTTTTCAATGTAATATTGGAAATATTTACAAATTAATTCTAGAAATGATACATAAATACAATGAAAATAAAATAAGTCTGCATTTAAAATTTACTACAGAAATAAATGTAATTTAGATGTCAAAAGAACTGAACACACATAACAACATAAATTTTATTCTTCACATCCAATATCAACATTTTTCTAATTTAATATTTGTAGTTAGAATACAAATAAATGGAATAACAATTGACACCAGATAAAAAGCTTTAACAGAGTAATTAATAAAAGATATATTTCTTCTATGTTCCTGACATTAAATTAATTAAAATATTTATTTTAAATAGCTGTATAACATTTATGGATATATTATGATAATACTTGTAAATATATTTTTAATTAAATACAAAAAATTTATACAGAAAATTCAAAACCAATATAAAATATACTATTTTTTAAAAAAATGAAAAATATTGTGCAATTCACTTTTAAATTATATTAAAAACATAATAATTTTTGAATTTTAGGTATTTAAAATATTCTTGTAGTTAATGCAAGGAACATTGAAATTAAAAAGTATTAAATTCAAATTTTATATAAAAATTATACAAAAAACAGAACTCCCTTGATAATTAAAAAAATCCTTTAAAATGCTGTTATATCAATGTTGTAATATCATTCTTCATCTCAAACACCATTATAAATATAACTTTTTATTTTTCTTTTGTAATTTTAACAGTTACAAAATTTAGAGTGATATATAAGTTAATATAGTTTTAAATGACAAAAAAAAAAAAAAAAAAAAAAAAAAAAACACAATAAACAGGTAATTTATAATAAAATGTATAATTATAACAATATATAAGAAATGATTAAAAAATCCAAGATGTAAATATTTTTAAGAATACGTGAAATTCGAAGAATACGTGAATCTTGAGAAATATTTTTCAATAAAAGTTTAAATATTAACATATATGATTTAATAAGTTCAGTGCATATTTTTGTAACACTTCAAAAAATCTTTAATTTGTATTTTTCCTTGCAATTTGTAATTTATAAATATTCTTGTAATTTGTTCAAGCAATAAAATGTTCCATTTTTTAATGCAAGAATTTTTCATATTGCAATTTTCATTTACTCTCTTGATTTCATAATGAGCTTTAAAATAACTTTTATAAAAAAAATGTGATTTTCTAATGTGTTTTAACATATTTCACAGACCTGTTTCATCATATCTTTTCCTCTGAGAAATAAGATTCATTTCATACAGATTTTTAAAGATTAATATTCACCAAGACTATTAAGACTGTATTCACTAAGAATTCATTCATTATTCTAACACTGTTACATTGTATGTTATATTGAAATATTAAGTAGAATTTTGCAAAATAAAAAGATTTTGATACTGATATTTGCTTGAAGAAAATTAAAGAGATTTCATATCATAGAAATAAGAATTCTTTAAAAAAATATAAGCTTGAAATTATTATTATTATTTTTTTTTTTTTTACAATAGCCAGTATGTCAATAAATCTAAGAGAATACTGAATATTTTCTTTTGCAGTAACTCTTGAATTTTTAGCGTAGAGAGTATTCAATATTAAATCTTATTTTGTACAATCAGTTGATAAAAATGGTAATTGAGTTTAATGATAACAAAATCTAAATGGTTTATGTTGATATTTTGGAGAAAGGGAAATTCTAAGACTTGATTTTCAAGTGCTTGATTCTAAATTTAAGCATTCAAGAATTTCAATTGCAATTCCTTCATAAAGAGTGATCTGGTTTTGGATAAGATTTTAATATTTTTATTGCACAAACAATTCTTCTATACAAAAATTTTTTAATTGAAATTATTATTCTATTGAAGTTTATAAGTATTTTTCTATATATTTATAAAATGAAATATTAATATAAACACAAATGCTTAAAACAATATATTAAATAGCTTAACACTCGTAGAACAATTTTTAAATAGAATTATTATATTTAATACTTATTATATTTTTTAAAATTATATTAGCAAAAACTTCCCTGATATTATTGATCTCACATACATAACACATAAAATTCATTTAATTTAATCTTCACGATGTCTCTCAATTTGATAATACTTAATCCACATCTACTAGATCATATTTTAAATAACATCATTTTGTAAAGCGAATATTATGCTTAAAAGCACAGAAATATATATATGGCTGAAAAATTAAAATAGTATTATTGTTTAAACACTTATTTCTTTTAAATAGAATTTTCAAAGTTTTTACTGAATAAATATTATTAAAAGAATTAATAAAGGGTACAAATTATGCTTTAAAAAATTTGCTATATTTCATAATCATATTTTTAAAAAAAAGCAAAATCTTTCTTATAAAATTAACAGCACATTCAAAATTTAACAGATAAATTATTAAAACCTAATGAAAAAAATAAACTTCTGATGCAAACATTGACCATTACATTAATGCAAATATACCATTTCTCTGTAAATCACTGAATTGTAACAATTATAAAATAAACAATTATAAAATTATTTAGTGTTTTTAAAAATGAGAATTCATAAAAAAAAAAAAGCTTAATCTTATTTGTTTATCACTTAAGTCATTTTTTGCACACAATGGCTAATTAGACCACGACCTACCATTTAAAGTAAACCATAAGTGTCCAAACTAAACACTGGATTTGAACCCATGAACTGCTGGACCAAAAACCAGAGTGCTAACCTGTTTTTTGGTTCAGCTACTAGATCAGCTTAATAAAAAGAAGGAATTTTAACAAGTATACAAAAAGAGAAAAAATTAAGTTGTAATAATATGAAACAAATAAATAATGATAACTTTATTAAAAAGCATTTTTTTTTATTTCAGAAACACAGTACTATTTTAGTGAGTAATTTTTTTTTAAAAATTTTTTTACAGGTTGATGCCATTTTTTTTTATTTGTATGAGCACAGGAATCACTAAAATAGCAGATTTTTAGAAAATGTTCATCGTCCCCCTGCCACAAATGATAATTTTTATTTCATTGTCATTTTCATATTGATAGGTAGTACAGATAAGATACTTTCATATTATGTACTTGATAACGAAAAAATTCATTATAGATTATGATTAAAGATATATTTATAGAACATCAAGAATTATCAGTATATTCAATCTTAATAATTAGTAACACAAAAAGGATTAAAAAATCTAAATTAAATTACAATTCAATGCAGTAACAATGCATAAAAATATACTCCTGGGTGTAAAACAATAACTGATCGAATTAGGAATTTCATTTTTTTTAACTTGAGTTACTTTATATTTAATGTTAACATAATCAGTGTTTCACAAACTTGAAGATGTCATATTATATTATGAAGATGTAAGGAAAAAGGGTTAATTTTTTCATTACTTTTTGAATTCTTTTTTAATACAAAATGAAAATACCAAAGTTAAACACTGTTTTATATTTTAATCATTGAATAAGTCCTATATATATATATATATATATATATATATATATATATATATATATATTATTTTACACTCAGCTAAAAAATAGAAAATGAATTTTAATATTTATTATTTATTTAAAAGATGCAATTATAATAGAATACAATTTCCAAACAAATACTTCAATATCTAAAGCACAAATTATGAATGGAATCAGATAATAATGACCATATTTAAATTTAAAAAAAAAAAAAAATTTCTTCTTACAATAAATGTTTTAGGAAATATACCATGCCTAGTATATTATCAAGCCTGATGTATTCTCAAATGTCTTTTCAAATTACTTTTCTGAGAGAATGCTTTTCTACATATACCACACAAATATGGCTTTTCTCCTGTATGGCTAAATATGTGATCTTTAACATGGGACCTATTAAGGGATGAGTAATTGCAAAGTGTGCAATTATGAAGACGATAATTTAAATTACTAAATGGTGCTTTAGAAGACGCCATCAATTCCTGATTTGATGTGTATGAAGAACCTGAAATATTCAATTTCAAAGTATAAAGATTTTTGATAAATTTTTTTAAAGATAACATTATTTAAGAAAAACTTCAGATACTAATTCATATTAAATATTAATTATGAAACATCAGCTTACTTAAAAACATACTATATAAATTTAAAAAGATTTGCTGAAAGTAAAGAAAAATTGCTCAAAATTAATTAAAAAATACAAAATTCACCAATTTAAATTGGCCAAAACAGTATTTAATATTATAAATATGTTCTTGCATAGAATAAACTTAAAAAAAATTATATATAAATATCATTATAATATAAAAAATACAAGCCATGTTACACTGGAAAAATCTTCACTTATCTATATTTTGAGTAATAATACTTAAAGGCATAACAAGATTTGAATTAATAGCTGTTATTTTTGATTAAACTGAAGACAAATACACAATCTAATAAAGAAAATGCAACAACTAAAACAATGTACAGGAAGCAATGAAAATCAATAAAAATATACTGTAACAATAAATGTTGCTCCTAACAACATTTTTAAATAGACCAACTATACTGTTTGATTAGTAATTTGTTGGACCTCACACTCTTGATTACAATACAGTCAACAATACACCTAAATAGGTGGGCTAATTATCTTCTGAAGGATAGCTATCCACTTGCTCAAACATCTGCCCAAGTTGATATCCTAAATATGGTAGTATTAAATTCTAAATATGCAAATAACATTCCATAGTAACTAAATATTTTGATTGTAGAGAGATTAAGCAAGAGAGGCAAATGATTATAGGAGTCTCCATTTACTTACTAAGTCCTCTTGGGTTCATATTGTATAGTCAGGTGTTATCCTTTAGATAAATGGTTTTCAAATACCCTTAAAGAAATGATGTTTACAGAATGAATATCCATAAATGAGGGAGGCATGATAAACCTATATACTACAGAATATAATTGATCTGCAGTCATAAAAGATAGTGATCCAAACAGGATGCTTCATTGAAGTGTAGTATAGTGTTGTACAGTTATGGATAGATTGGACAGTCATAAGATCACTCCTAAACTCATACACAATGGTTATAATTCCTTAAGCATGCCATACATGATACAGTTCTGTTTAGATATGCGTGACACATAGTAAAATGTACTATGTTTGGGGTAGTATGAGGGGTTTACAAAAATTCAAGAAAGCTCTGATTTTTCTTACAACATGGGGCTAATTACAGTAAGTGAACAATAGCTTCCTGCTGTCGCATTTCTCGTCCAAAACGGTTAGAAAATATGCTTGGAGACACTTGCATAAAATAATATTTACAGAAACTAAGTTTTTTAACATCAGAAATATTAAGGCTTTTTTTTTTGTTTAAATGTCACTATATTATAATAAAATGACAAGTCTAACCATAAAATAAATATTAAAATCCCACCCTTTAATAAAACAAATAACACAAAAAACTGACAGACGCATACCAAGATTAGTCTTATTTATGGTAAGTTATAAGCATTGACTATATGAAAAATTATAAGATAGTAGTGTATGAAAAATTATAAGATATCTATAAATTGATGAAAATTTGATACAAAAATATTTTATGTTTATTAACAAACAAATATTTTTTTAAGTTTATTATATGTTCATATAATGAAACATTACTAAGAAATATAATGAATGCTTAAAAATATTTGATTTCCCCTGTATTAAAACATAAAACATTATATTCAGTCAATGAATTGCAATAATTTCTCCATTAATTCCATTTAATTTAAGAGATTATCATCCTACTTTGTTTTAATTAAATGAAAAATATAATAAAATTTTAAAATTAGTTTATTTAATCTATATTAGACTTTTAATCTTTTATTATAACTATAGTTTAATAAATCAATACATGATTTTATGAATTACTTTTACTTTCAAATATTCTTTATGGAGAACTTCAATAATTGACAAAAATTTTCAGTATTATTTATACTAAAGTCAAGAGAAAAATTGTAGTAAATTTTAAATCTTCGTGTAATTTTCCATGATGCCGGAAAACACGAGTCACATTCAATCATTCTGGAGGTCTTAAAGAACACATGAATATATTCCTTTTTATAACTAACTCTTTTACCTTATGCAATAAAACTTTCTGCTATTATTCATTCATTTTAATAAGATGTAAGAAATTCTTATCTTCTGAGTATATATCCATATTCAAACAAGATGTGAAAGAGATTTAGCATCATCTCTTTCACATCTAACAAAGCAGATAGCAGCCAGAAAAATCTATGCTTAATATATTCATGTATATTTCTTTTGAATATTTCTGATAAGAACAATGCAAAAAATATCATAAAAAAAAAACTTGATGGTAGATATTATAAGCAGACAAATACTAAGAAGATTTGTAAATACGTCAAGTTATATAACTGATAGAATTCTTTTAACTACTTAAATTTTTGGCAATTTTTATTTTAAACTTGATGAAAAATGGCATCTTTAAAAGTAATTCCTCCTTCCAGATGTAATTTCCCTACTCTGGTCAGAAACCAGAATTCAAAAGGACAAGATGTATCGTGTGTGTTTATTCACGTATGGAGGGCATTAAACAAAAATTTGGCTCATGAAAACAATTAATACTCCATTTCAAAGTACATGTGCTGCACATAAGACTTACAAACAAGAGAGAAGCCTATGTATTCACTTCAATGGTATCTTTATAATAAACAGAAGAAGTATAAGCAAATAATGGTCCAAATCAATATGGAATCACCATTAGTATCCAGCACATGTCACAAATGTTGACAGTTTGTGGGTTACTAAAACAATCTTTTGGATGCCAATGTCTCCATGGCAACAAAGCCCCCTTCTAGAGTGAGTCACATTCCATTCTTCAATTATTCTTTCTACAGTTGGTGTTTGGGCATGTAAAATATGTCGTGATTGCAACCTCCTCCATATTCCCATTCCAAATCAATACCTCAGGAGGTGTTAGAATTCAGACATTGAGTCTTCTCTGGCTTCTTGCCTCTAAATAGAAAGACCAAAATGGTGCTTCCATCAATGAGCAAAAGTCATACTTTCAAACTGGTGAAGAGGTGCTCTGTTAAAAAAAAATGGAAGATACTCTTTCTGACTTCATTCACCCAATCCCTGATGGGCAGGCTTGGCTTTGAAAAGTGACATAAGTAACAATACAGTTGGTGTATAGTGGAGGCATGTATATGCCAGTGAAATATGATTTGGTACACTGACAAACTTGCTCTAATCAGATCATCCTATTTGAAGCATATTCCTTTGTCAACTAAAGTGCTTCAATGTCCTAGCATTTTTAGTACCAAATATTTTGCAATAGAAGAACAATTTAAAAGAAGATTTTTGGTTTATAAAACACAATTATTGTTGATAGCATGATTTTTCTCACACACTTTGTTTCATTTATTTTGGAATATAATACAATTATTGTGAGCAAAATTTAATGGGTCTACATTGCAATTTATTTTTCTAAGTATGAGTTCAAAATATTGCATATTCATTGGTACATAATGTATAATATGTTGTATATAAAAATGTCTACTCACACTAAGAATCATACCACATAATGTAACTGATATTTGGAAAGAGCGGTCTTTAATATGCATAGTAAAAGATTTAAAGTACTGTAGTTATGATATACATGAATATACAAATCAAACAAAGAATATTTTTCCATAATTTACAAAACTAGTTTCATTGTATATTTAATCATTCTTTTAATTACATTCAAAATGTCATTTTATATTGAAGAATTAAATCAATTTTACAAAATTTTTGCATTAATAAATATTGTCATAAAATATTTTTCATGCATATTCTTTTGAACAATTTCTAGCCTTATATAAATGTAAGATGTTGAAAAATATTCAATAAACTAATATCAGACAGATTTTTTTAACAAGTAATAGATTTCTAAAACATCTTGCAAATTACAATATTTTCTTCGTCTCATTATGAGAAGTAAGGAATACCTAAATAAATGCCTTAAAAATGTAACTTTTTGAAAAGTTTCAAACATTATGTATACAAGAATAATATTACTATAACAAATGAATAAAATCCAAGATTGATTTTGAAAGAAGGAAGGAAAAAAAATTGAATTCCTGAAAACACTAAAAAGTATATTTTTATAGCAATGAAATGAGTTGATTATAATTATAAAAAGTTAGCTATATTTAATTATTACATACATCATTATGTATTTTCAAGACTAATATAGTGTTGTCCTTAAAACAATAATTTTGGATATAATTGATTAAAAATAAGTTTATGCTGTGTAAAAAATTGTGGATTAAGAACAATAATAAAACAAAATGTTAACAAAAAAATAGGATGACTCTTGAAATAACAAAGTAGCATTTTATCATTAACAATAACAGTGGCATCTTATTTTTAAAAATAACAAAAAAACACCTTATTATATAAATATATCTTAATGGTAACATAAAGAAATGAACATTTTTCAAAAAACTTTCAGTTCATATCATACCTCAAAAGAAAGCAACAATAAATATTTTTTATAATGCATTTTTATTCATTTTTTTCACTTCATGACAAAATTTAAGCTTGATCATGTCTGATATTTTACAGATGAAACACAGTTGATATGCCATAGCCAAAACAAATATTACCTAATAAAGAGGAACTAAGTGTAATTTCACAATTTTATATGAACACATCCCCCCTCTTTTTTCATTGATCTCAAAAAATCAATATTCAAATTAATGAACAGGTAAAAAGAAAGCAATTTTTAGTACACAAACAAATAATGAAAAGGCATAACATTATCTTGTTTTAATATAATAAATTACTTTTAATCTAAATTATTCAAAATATAAAGAAAAAAATATAAAAAAGAATGATAACTGCAATATGAATTATATATGATGCTTACTATTGCCAAATCATTAACGACACTTTCTGAATTTTATTATTTTATTGCAAAACTGTATATATATTTGTATAAATATAGAGAAAATTTCATTTACATTAAGAACAAATTTCATTTATAGTAAGAATTATTAACATAAAAACTATATATAACAAAATTTTAAATGCTGGAATAGAAACAAATAGAAAAGTTTAAAAATAATCTTAACAAATACAATAGTTTAATACTATGATAATGAAAGTTGAACTTACTATATGAAAACTCTTATGAAATATCTTAGAAGATTCTTTCCAAATGACTATATCCTTCCTTGAAATGAAATATCAAGTATTTCTTTACATAATTAAACGAATTAGAAATCTACAGTAAATTAAGAAATAAAAAAAATTTCTTGATTTTTTTTATTTCTCATAATTTACTTTTATAAAATAAGTTTCAAATAAGATTTATTTTTAAATTAATTGTATAAAATCATATTTGGTAACACAAATAACTTAATAATTAATGCCACTAATATTGACCAAATTACACTAGTTTTTAAAATAAACAGCCAGCACACACCTGGCTAAATTTTAATAGCATGTATTGCTTTTAAAATTTAGCCAGGAAAAAAAAAAATTAATATCTTTAAAGAGAATCTTTTTGTACAAACAGCACACACAAAAATTAACTAGCCAGCATGTTTGTGCTCATGGTATCACACATGAGAAATTTTGTAGGAGGAATAATTACAAATTAAACACTGAAATACACATGATAAGAATACTACTCACAGACGGAAAAGAGGAATACAAGTGATGATATTCCACAGAAAAACCTAAATACAAACAGGAAAATAAAGCATGCTACATATCTGTTATTATAGTAATAAACATATTGAAAAAAAAAAAATTTTTTTTTTTTGGTGTAAAATAAATCATTCCAATAATCTGGTTAATATAAAACAATTTTAAAAATGCAAAAATCATAGATTGCAATAAGATTTTCATTATTACTTTATGTATAAATCATTTTGTATCAAAAAATAAGTCTACAATATAAACTTATTTAACACAAAATATTGTTAATACAGATCCTAAAAGGTACTATAAATTAACATACTATGAAAGCCAAGAATGAAATTGAATTATTTTTCAAATATCATTTTTTCCTCAATTGATCTAATTAGAAATAATCATTTTTAATTACATTAATGGTAATTTCAAAGCCCTTCAGTAAAGTATTTTTAAAAAAATATTAAGCATTGTGTTAAGTACTTAATCATAAAATTGTTCCAACAGTGGGTTTTATGCCTTTAAACCAAACATAAAATTAAATAAAATCAATAAAATATAGATTCTAATAATACTGAAGATCAATGTTTTTTTTTATATTGAAAAATTATACGATTTGCCCATTATAAAATAAATTTATCCTATCCGGAAAAGGTAATAATCTATTAGCCAAATCAATCAAAGAAAAATAAATAATAGAAGATCCCCACTACAACTATCTAACTATCTTTATTTAGTTCACTTGATATCATGTTAGCTAGGAAATTCTCTAAAATTTATACATAATACAAAGAACATTTCAATAATAGAATGAAAAATGTATGAAACTTATTTTTTTTCTTGAATTCTTTTTTCCATTTTGCATTCATGAATTAATAAGTTTCTTTACAATTTCTCTTTTAACATGGTCACTATTATTTAAAAAAATACATCATTAACTACAACATAAGAATAAAAATTCTCTTTTAAACTTAATTCAAATTAATATTAAATTTAATAGTAAGAGGATCATTTGCTGAATCATAGTTATTTATGCATTAATATTAAATACAAACATTTAATTTGCAACATAATACTAGATAAAAAAAATGACCATGTATACTAGAATGCACAGTTTAAACAACAAATGTAAATTTTAAGTACACAAACATGAAATTACAGAAAAGGGATTGTTGTGCTTGGGAACAATTAGCAAATCATTAAGTAGAAAGATCCTGTGAATACAAGTGTCAAAAACTAAGCATAACAAGTGACAAGAGCATACTAAAAATGTGTGTGATCAGAACGCAGAGCTCAAGACTATAATAAAAGGATGGAAAAGCAACAAAAACATTCGAAACAAGTGTAAGTGAGTTCTTTTGAAAAATATGGCTGCAAGAAATCACCTGAATGAAGTTACATGCTGAAGAATGATCACCAAACTGGAATATTAGCCAATATAGCTCAAGAGTTGCTTAGAAAATCATCTTAAACCATAGACACAACTTTTAGAAAAACTAATAATGCGCCCTCCCCCTAGAAAACTAACTGCAATGGATAACCAATATATTGTACAATAGGAGTACAGAGCCTAAACAATTCAACAAGCACCATAGCTCAGTAACTACGTACAGCAACATGGCTACAAGTTCTGCCTTCTAACATGTCAAAGTGCTTTTACATGGGTGGACATATTCACTTGGCATCCTAAATGCTGCATCCTTTTGAAAGATGGCCATCAATACCAAAGTTTAGAGTGGAAGGAGAACAAAAACTGGATATTTTATTAACAAGAATTGTGTCTTTTATAAAGATGAATCATTTCAGTGCCATAAGTGACTTTCAATCCCAGTTGATTAAGAGAGAGATTGGGACAGTTTCATTACAGTAATATCATGAAAAAGATGTTACAAAGGTCCTGGAGTTACCATCTGGGTAAGCATTATGATGAGCCAATGGACTGAGTTACACATTTTTCAGCAGAGGCTCTGTAATCAGAGATTACTATTGTAAGGAAGTGATCCTGCCCCATATACAATTTATAGAGATACCATTGGAGAAAACTTCATTTTTATGGATGACAATGCACAGTCACACAAGGCTCTTGTTGTTCAACAGCTACTAAAATAAGAAGACAACATTAAAAATCTGCATACTAAATAAAACATACAATATGGAATTTCTATCAAAGGAAGACTGGCCAGTACATTTCCTTGATATAAATTCCATATTGTATGCTTTATTGGAAACTCTTTACAGCACAATTATGACTTCTGGGGTTTATTAGTCACTCAATGGTAAATTTTGGCTCATGAGGACCTAATAAGACTAAGATCTACAGTTTAAAGTGAATTTTTAACCACTACTAACATCCAAGCTTGAGATTGGATTAAAATGAATGAACTGTTGAGTCACAGGCCGGAGTGGTAACCATTAGACTACTAATTCAACTATATTCTCTTGTGAGCATCCAACTGAAAAAGATGATGATTGAGGAATAAGCACTCCTATTTTAATAACTGTTGGACAATTTGATGCTGAATGTTGAGATATGGTAAGAAGCAACCATAGCAGTAAACAGCAGCACGTCCCAAACTAAGGAATATTTACATGTCATTCTTCCTCTTTTAGAGATAATCATATGTGTTGATACTTTTTTGTTTGATTCCTTACTGTATGCACTGTATACATTTTTTAAACAACTATGTAGTTATCACCATTTAAGCAAAAGATGCTGTCTTCCATTTCTCTATTTCTGATGTAGCAAGAGAAACGATAAGTTTTGCTCATTAGTGAATCTATCACTCATAATATTTCAATAAAGAACAATTACAACAATTTAACCATTTTTAAAATAGAAAAATCAAGAATTTCATTACATGTTTTTTATTAATAATTCCTCAGAGTAACGTTTTTTTTAAAAAGTCTGTGGATAGCTTCCATTGGTTTAAACATTTTAACAAGAAATAAATTAAATATATGCATTAGAAAACTAGTTGCTAATAAATGACATAATGTAAATACTAGATTAATAACAAATTTGGATCATGAAATCCAAACTTTATTTTATGACAAGGACAAACTATGTTGACAAATAGAAAACATAGGTTGATGAAATTAAAAGAAGGATTGCATAAAAGTATCTAAATAAAAAATTTACTTAAAAAGAAATGATGCTGTTTTGAAAATCCCATCAAAAATCAGTCATATAAATCAAATATGCTACAGATGAAATAATATTAATAATTAAATGTGCAATGAAAATTTAACATGCAATTGCATAATTTAATTTACAGCATTAATTTTTATTATAAATTTTAAAATTTTCAATCAAAAAAACTTTAAATGGAGTATCATAAGTTAAAAAGAAATACATAAATTGTCTTCAAAAAATATTTGAAAATAATTTTTACTTCACTTTAAATATTTTAAAAGATAAATTTATAATTTTTAAAATAAATAAAAATGCATTTTTATATACATTCATTACATTTAAATAATAAATATATTTTGATAAAATCAACATCATTCACAGTTCAAAAAGATATTTCTAAAAATTAATAGTATTGTAAAAAAGTTTCAATTACTGATGAAATAATAAATGAGATATATTGTACTCAATGTTAATTGTTAATGGATTATAATTTTTTATTTAATAAGTGAAATAAAGAAAATATCAAATAAAAAATACAATACTTACACATAATAAATAGTAAACACTAGCACAAATGAAAAAAAAGATGATAGAAATGATATATTTATCTTGACTTATGTATCTTAAACTTGTGAGACCTTTAAAATTAGACCTTTGGATATTCAAATTACACCTTTGAGTGAAAGCTTGCCCAAATATCTCACAAGCAAATGGTTTTTCATCAGTATGTTTAAGAACATGTTACTTTAAATGGGGAAGATTGTAAATTGAATAAGAACAATGAATACAATGATGTACACGCCACACATGATTAACAACATTTACTATGGCAGTATAATATGATTTTGTCTTGGTGAAAGAGCCTAAAAAAATTATAACCGAAATTAAAAGAATTAATTCCCAAACTATCAAAATTTTCATATACAAAAATCATTGCAGAAATAAATAATAAAAAAATAATAAAAGCATAAAAAATTTATTTATACTTTCCTATACATTCATGTTTTTAATAAATTTTGGGATAAACATTAACATATTGAAGAAAAAAATTACAAAAATAAATAAATGTTTTTATAAATAAAACTAATGTGTATTTATCGTATGTAACATAATGTTTATTTTTCATAATTAGCTATTTAAATTTAATTCTGTTCTTTTGTATTTGATAGAATGAATAATTTTAGAAGTATAATAGAGGTTTTTGACAGTGGCATTAAATTTGATCAAAAATGATAACTTGAATCAAAAATAGTAGAAATGTATATCCCTAATATATTTATGAAGAAAATATTTAATAATGGAAATATATAAGTTTATTTTGTTTAAAGTCAACCTATTTTACAAATATTAATGCATACTTTATTTATAAAAAAAATTAAATGAAAATTTAACTGAAATAAACATGCTATAAATTTTTAGGGCCTAATAATAGTCTTCAGTCCAATAACAGTAAAAATTTATTTTAATATTAAATTTAAATTAACAAGATATGACTTTAAAATGAAAAAAATAAGTAATTTAATACTTTGCATGCAATATATATATATATATATATATATATATATATATATCTTAGTTTTAGGTAAAATATTAGTCCTTATTTTCCCATTACATTTTATTTGACAATGAAGTGAGTTTGACAACTAGTGTCAATGAAATTATGAAAAATTAACTGAAATAATTAACTTAGCCAGATAAAAAGCGAAAATTACTTTTTACATGAAACGAAAATATATATTAAAACAAAATAATTATAAGCAATAAAAGTAAACAGAAAAAAATGATTAGTATAATATTACAAAAAGCTATCACTCATATATAATCAAACTTATATAGAACAAATAAGAATTATTGAAAAAATGTAACTTGTTAAATTCTGAAAATAGTAAATATTTATTTTAAATTATTATGTTATATGAATAAACATAAAAAAAGTAAAGCAACTGTGAAATTATCTCTTTACTTTTCTTTTAAGACTTATATAATCTCAAGTTCTAAAAAATCTCAATTAAAATTGATAATAAAATTAAAATATAAAATTCTCAAACTGAATTTCACATTGTACAATCTTAGAATATATTAAAAAAGAAATTTTAAGATACATAAATGCCACAATATACATATATATATGTATATGATTTTAGTAATAATATATATCTTAGTCAGTTATTTTATCAAATATGGAAATTAAGAAATTGAAATGATTTAATTATAGTTAAAAAGACATGCATACTTATCACACAGTATTTATATCATGAAGATTTTATTTAAATAATAGATATCAAATAAAATATAATTACTAATATTGAACTAAATATTTAACTTTAAGAAATCATTTAAAAATTGCTATTATCACATTAATTGTTGACTTTACTCATAAATTTAAAAATTAATTTCCACAATAATTTGATATAAAATAATATTTAAAATTGAAAATAATCTTCCTTTCTAAAGTAAAAATTCTTGTTTAAGAATTTAAAAAAAAAGAAAAGAAAATCAAACTTGAGTACAATGTTTATTACTTTATTAAAATTATAGTTCAATTAATCTCACACTTCATAATCAAGAATTAAAATTTACATAAAAATCATATTCACCTTAACAATTTAATATTTATCTACTAAAGTTTAAAATACAGCAAATTTTACATACAAAAATATAAATATATATTTTACTTTTCAATGTCATCAATATTTTTCTGCAATTCTTATGTACAGTAGCATTAAAATTCTACATGGACAACATATTGAAATACACAATAAAAGTGAAAAATATAAAAACTTTTCAAATAATTATGAGCTTAATAATAACAGGAATTTAAATTTATAAGAATTTCAAAACACAGTAAATGTATATAATCAAGATTATAATAGACAACTGCAATTTTTTGTACATTTATAAAATGCTATGAATTAAGATAATATTTATCCATATTATGCAATATAATATAATTTTTACAAGAAAATTAGGAATTAATTTTAATACTGCATGCAAACTACAACTACACAAACTACAAAAATTCAATATCATGCAAACTACAACTTTATTCTAAAAAAAGATATTTTAATACACGAGTCATTCTAGTGACAGATTCTAGCAATTTACATGATACACTTAATTTTAAAATTTATTTACAATCCTTCTATTTAATATTAAAATATTTACGTTTTTCTTTTCTTTTCTTTCTTTCTTTCTTTCTTTTTTTTTTTTTTTTTTTCCTTTTTATTTCAAAAAAGGAGTCTATAATTTTCCACAACATACGATTGATTATTTTGGTGCAACATATGATTGTCTATTAAACAATTTTAGTATATGCAATTCATTATTAAATCTTATCATGTTTCGACATATGAAGTTTTAAACTGCGCAGACGCCCAAACGCCTGATAACAATGCGCACATACGAAAGGTTTTTCCCCAGTATGTCTTTGTAAATGTTCTTTCAAGTGTGAACTGCTATTTGTACAATAATCACAAAGCAAACACCGGTGATAAGTGAACATACGAGTACCAATTACTTTTTTGAAAGAAGTATAGTGTCTATCTGTAGGGATCTTTGAATGCCCTAAAATACAGAAGAATTATAAATAAATGCAACAAGTTTCTCAAAAATATTACATCATTTAAGAAAATTCAACACTAGAAAAGAAGTTAATAAGACAATTATAAATTATGAAAAGTTTAATGTAAAAAGTATGACAAACTGCAAGAAAATAAAATATTAAATACGCATGAAAACAATTGAAAACTCTGCAGAACCAACAACCATAAATTTAGTGAAAAATAAAATACTTTTTAAGAAACTTTTTCTAAGATTTCTCATTGGATTGTGTACAGAATAATAAATTTCAATGATTTAGCAATATTTATATTTTCATTAGTTTTAAGATTTTATAATCAAATGCTAATATGTTTAGGCTTAAGACATCATAAATTTCCTAGATGTTGACAAGCAGCAAAACTATATAATGCACTCCATTGCCACTGAAAGGATTTAAAACATTGATTCAAACATCTACAACAAAATTCTAACTCAGGGTAAAAATGAAATGTATGGGAAATGTTTTTATGTTATGTGGAAACATAAGATACAAGTGTTTACTACATATTTGCATAATGCAATCAAACATACTAGAACCAATAGAAAAATGTTATCTGCTGGGTGTACCAAAAATATAATCCAATTCCTGGGATTAATCAGCAGAAAAAAAAATCTTTATGATTTCAACGACTAAGGTTCCTTTTCATCTGATTTAATGTGTAATAGTAATGACTAAAAAAAGTACTTATCCTTATAATAGTACTTAAGAGAATTATTTATATTTAATTTTGTTTACTACTCTGCAAGTAAACATATGAAATTAGAAAAATAATCAAATTCCTTTTGAATTATCACCATAAATAAGTAGTTTCAGTCAAATGAATTTTTTTTTTTAAAATTGTCAATTTAAAATGAGTAAGATTTTAAAATTCACAGACTTTAATATAGAAATAAAAATGAAAAAACAAGTACATAAATTGAGTTTTAAAATACAAACTATTTTTTACTTTAATAAAATTGAATTAAAATTTATGTACTTAGTCATAACCAAATCACATACTAATTACATGTTTTAATGAAATAAAGATACAAGTACTTGACATATGATTGTAAAAGTGAAATTCAAAATTTAGTCAAAAATAAATTATATGCAATCAGAAAACATCCATTTTTATCCATAAAAAAAAAAAGAAGAATATTTTGATTTTTATGAATTATGATGTAAAATTGCATTTTACTTTATTATATTTACAGCTTATAATAATCAGTTAAAATCTTTTACACTGAACAAAAAAGAATAAAGTATGTGATAAAATTTTACTTAATAGTATATATTTCTTTAAAGGTATATTTATTAAAACTACCAAAAATTAAACATATTTTCATTTAAAAAAATTCTTATCAATCAAATTTATCACACTAAATAAAATGTTTTCATTAAAGAAAGAAGTCTTCAGAAGACTTTCTTTTTACGCATACACAGCATAAAAATAAATTATGAAAAAAATAGAAGTAAAAAAATTAGGTCATTTTTTTAATTATTACTGGCCAAGAAATAGATTTATCAAATAACTTTTATTTTTATTTGGATGTTTTCTAGTTATAGTTTAATTGCTTAATATTTTAACTTCTTTACAGGTGCAATTTCTGAATTACATAAAACAGAATTGTCGACTCAATTTCAATAATATTCATATTAATAACAGATTATTACCTATTTTGCAATATTTGAAAGTTTGAGCAACACAGTAGTTATTAAATAAATTTATATATTTTTTCAAGTACTTTGATATTTACTAATAGAATCAATTGCTTTGATTTTTGTAAGAAGCTGTTCCTGCTTCATTCTCATTCTTAATTTCTCCTCCCTTTATACTGCCTCTTGTTCTGATTTTTTTAGATTTTCTAGAAGTGGTAGATTATAGAACTAATTTCTCAAAGCAATCTATTAATTCTTAGGTAAATATAATATGACAAATTATTAAACATTTCAATATTTAAAAATGTCCAATGGAAAACTGATTCTTTTGATTTAATGCTTCTTTAAATATGAAATATAGCTTCAAAGCTCAGATTGTTAAATAACTTCCTTTCAAACAAGCCCTAAAGATTGTAATTCTTTATCTTTTTTTGTTTTCATGATTTATAAAGGTTTACTTGAAAAATATTACAACCCCTTGAAAAATATTAAGAGCAAACCCATCAATATGACATTCACGTTAATAAATGTCTTTTATAGATAAAATGTAAAAAAAATACCAAGATCGACTAATGATTGAAGCATTTTTTACTTAACAAACTATTATTTTAGGACAGATAATGTTGCTTTTAAACTACCCAAAGATGAAGTTATTCTAAGCTTAGCACATTATTTTCAATAAAATTTACAGCCTTTATAAATTTGAGTGTTTTTAACATGCTCTTAACAATTAGATATAATAATTTGAATATCAAATCCATTAAACTTGTAATTATCTGTTCTTCTATTTGTTTTTATGAGTGTTTTACCCAAGTATAAAAAAATCACTAATCAAAATATCAATAAATCACATACTTATTTGACTGTCATATTAACTGGCATATTTTAAAATTATAGCAGAATGAAAATTTTTATTACAAATAATACATAGTTAAAAAGCAAAAAGATTTTTTTTTTTTTTAAATGCAACTTAAACAAGCATATTTTTAACTTTAATGTTATTTATTGATGTTTTTGTGAGACTAATTAATATTGGTCAATAAAGTTGAAGATCTGTATGATGATTGAATTGTAAATAAAGTTTGAGTTTCAAAGCAGTGCTTCACTTAATTGCTTTTCATGAGACTCATCATAAAATGAAATTCCATACTTCAACTCAACTTTAGTATGCAAGAGAATTTGAAAGTATTGTTTGCTGTTTATTCTCATGACCATTACATTTCAAGAAGAAAATGTACCATAATTCTTATTATAGAATTGCAAAATTAATGTAATTAAATTGCACAAAATTAAGTTTGTTGGATATATTAATGGACAATACAAGAATTTAAGAATTAATATTGAAAATTAAGAATATTTTAAAACAATTTTACAAAAATCAAACTAAACAAACATTTTACAAAATATAAAAATAATGTATCAAAAACTTTTAATATACAAAATTAATTTTAATGGTAATACATAATTTTTATGTATTACCATTAAAATTAGTTTCCTTATTAAATATCTCTCACAACTTTTTTAAATGTCACCATAGTAGAATAAAACTAACATTATTAAAACCCTTAATTTTTTAATTAAGAATTCATAATGTACATTAACCCCTTAAAAAAATGGTAAAAAATTATCTATGTTAAATAAGCTAAACCATAATCTTACATTATTTTACTTAAACGAATCTCAGACAGGGATTAGAAATAAAATAATGCGAGATACAATAATGCATATGTGAAAAATGGAAATGTGCAACTTTGGCAATAATTTTTAACTGCATCAGACACAGGCAAATGTTTTAAGGAATTAAAAAGCAAATTTATGTCCTTAGTTTACACAATTATTTAAAAAAGAAAGGGAGTTACAATCCATTATAAATGTTTCTTAGTTGCAAGTCTGCAGGTCCAAAAAAAAAAAAAAATCCTAATACAAATTCAAAAAAGCTTGGGGAAAAAAAAGAAAATATTACCAAAATAATGCTATACATACAAAAATATTAAAAAAACTTAAAATTAAAAAAAAAAAATTAGCAATATAATTTTCATTTATATTTTGAAGAATAACCTTAGAAAATAATATGGATATATATTCCACAGTTTACAATAAATAACATTTATTTAGATGAATAATCTTAGAAAACAATATTCATATTTCATGGATTAATTAAAAAGGTGAATGAGTTATAGTCAAATTCAACCTACTTGAAATAAATAAATAAATAAAAAGGAAATTTTATATTTTTTAATACTCACACATCAATTCACAGTTCAGTTCAGTTCAAAAGCACAGTTCATAATAGAAATAGCAAAAAAAAAAAAAAAAAAAAAAAAAAAAAAAAAAAAAAAAAAAAAAAAGCACTTATAATAGAAAATAATACATGTAGAAAAAAGGAATGTACTCTTAAATTCTTTAGAAACAAATCACTAAAAAATTTATTCATGCATACCCAAACATACATATATTTGTGTATGCATGAATATATAAAATTGGTTTATTATTTATATATAAATAAATGGAAAGATTATTACATTGTAAGTATAAACAGTTAGAAAAAAAAGGAAACTGATAAACTCTGAAAAAATTTAAGATTCATGGTTTGTGCCAAGTATTCATGTGTAACTTCAAATGAGGGCTCTGCCTAAAAGCTCGCCCACAAATGTCACACTTAAAAGGTCGTTCCCCAGTATGAATACGAACATGTCGTTTTATATGACTCAAATTACACGTTAAATAGTCACAAAATGAACATTTATGAAGGGAATAACTCTTGTCCTTAGTTAAAACTTTTGATGATGAAAATGGATCTTGATAAATCAAACTTGTTAAACCTAAAAAATACGCATTTATTAGATAAGCTCTCGTGTAAACATACATAAATATAATTTGGTTAAAAATATAAAAAGTTTGAAAACAGGTCAATTTAAATTATATATTTAAAATAAAATAAAGGATAATTTCTTACGACAGACACAGTATTTCTTTACGAAAGTTATGATATTTTCACAAATATACATTTTGGTTCAACTAACTTTTATCAATGATTAAATTTTAAGGTTTGAAATTTTAATTGATAACACAAAATATGACTAAAACTTGTGCTTAAAATTTAGTATATTAACTTTTCAAACACATTTGCTACTGATATTTATCAATACATTAAATAAAAAAAATTACAAAAACATATTTTATTGCTATAAGGGGAAACAAAGATATAAATTTATCACATGGAATATCATTAAAAAAAAGAATCTTAACTTTGTCCTTGAAAACAAATGTTACACAACTTATAAACATAGTTTACAAATTGCATAAAATTAATATAAATCATGACAAATACTTTAGCAGTACAGAAATTTTCAGCAAAACTTACATTAAAAATATACAAAACTGAAAAAATATAGAAAGCCCAATCAAAATAAAAATAGCTAAAAACATGTATGATTAATTTAATCATATATGATAAATTTAATTTAATGTTAAAAGTAATTTAATGTATGATCATTAAAATTATCTAAAATATGATAGGTCACTCATTAAAATTCTAAATTTTTCAAAATATTGTCACAATATTTCAAAATATGATATTAAGTTTTCTTCATCAAACTTAAATTATAAAAAACTTTTGGGTTTCATAGTTTAGGTATTTTAACAAGTTAGGAACAATAAGAAATAACAGTTTGTTTACTTAATATCCAAATATTTATGAACAGTTAATAAATGATCAGCACAAATAATGTGTATAAGCATATTTAATCAAAACTTCAATTACACTAATTGGAAATTTTTAAGATCACAAAAATTTTAAATAAATACCAGATAAAAATATACCAGATTTTGAGTAAATATTCAAAATAAAAAATAATTTATGTTTGAAAAGAAATTCATGATACAACACTAACAATAAAAAAAAAAATTACAATCCGAAAAAATATGCTATCTTTGGCTAGTTTTCCTGGGTGCAGTAATTTCTGTTTGACAGTATAATTTTAGTATGTACATAAATTTTTCACATAACACTTTCAAGCATTTAAACCTAAATAAAATGTTAAATAACTGCAAATAAACAGTTTTTTTTTTTTTTTTTTTTTTTTTTTTGGACAAAAACTTAACTCATGACAAATTTTATTTTCACTCAGGCATTTGAACAGTTAATTTTAAGAAACCTATTTTTTATGCAATATTTTTGATTATTTAAAACTAATCATATAAGGATTCACCAGTTTAGAACAATCAGATATTTTGTTACTGTATCTATTAAGTATGTACCATAAATTTAATTAATTTTTTTGTCTAATTTTATAAGAAAAACTGATTTATTTATAAAACAAAATTACTTAATTAAATTTACAAATCGCTTAAAATCTAATTAGTAAGGAATTGGTTTACTTTGGCAATTAACTCTATTAAGGTGATATAAAATTAATTCATAATAAATACAGAACCTTAAAATAACATTTTATTTACACCATCTATACATAGCATGTCATTCATGTATGAGAAATCAAAACTGTATTTCCTTCATATATAACTAGTAATATTTTATAATATATTGTACCCACAGATAGTATGATATATATACTAATGTAATATTACCAAATAAGCAATAAAATAAATATAGAATATTCATGCTTTAAAATATCACCAAGTAATTCAGAGAAAGAAACAACTTTTAATACAAATATTGAACTTTTCTCATAAAATTAATAATTTTTTAAAAAAAAAATGGAAACCCTTTTAATTTTTTAAAGTAAGATCTTGCTTTTTATTTAATACAGAAGATAAATATATTTTGATGACTTTAATAAAGACTCTTATGTTTATAATGTAGATAACACTAACTTTTGATTAAAAAAAATTATTACTGAGGCAATATTGATAATTTATTTTTAAAATAAATTTCTGTCAACAGAGGACAATGTTTAATTTCATCACATTTAAAATTAAACATTTCATATGAAGCAATATCATGCAATACATGCAGCTGACATTTAAATATTAACAGAACATATAGGAAAGGAAAAATAGATCCTTAATAAAAAAAAAAAAAAAAAAGAATTAGTTATTTCCAATTATTTTTGTAAACCTTAAAATGTCAGCAGTTATATTCAACATACATATTTAGAGAAACACAATACCACAAATTTAAAATTGGTATTTTACATACAAACCATTTCTACAATAATAGAAAATCTTAATGAACATAGCTGGTGTCTCTTCCAAGTGACAATTTACAATAAAAACGTATCTGTAATTGTTATACCTATAGGACATACTCACTAGTATAAATGCAGATATAATACTGTTTCTAGAGTGTTTTGCTTACTAACAAAAAATATATGGATAGAATAAGTGATAGGTCTTGGATCATGAAAATCACCCTCAATTGTTATTTTAAATGAATAAAATAGAACAGGAATAGTTAAGACAACAAAACCTAAAAAGTTCACATAATTTTCAGTCAATATATATATATATATATATATATATATATATATATATATATATATATATATATATATATATATATATATATATATATACATACATACAAAGAGCCCTATAAAAGTTTTTCAATAGGACTCCACAAAAGAACTGAAAGTCTGCAAGTTACAGCATCTTAAGAAATGTCCAAACTTGCAGGGGAAAACACAATGCAGTTTTCATTAACAGTGAAAGTATTGATAGTGGCAACATGATTGTGTATCGAGATAAAAGCAGCTTTGTAGCATAACTTTATATGGGGTTAAATGATCAGTCATAGATGAAATGCATTGAATGACTGTCCACATCATATGACTAAAATGATAACATCAGATATTTTATCTTAGTAAAATTCTGCAATTGCTGCAACTATAAAGATTCATCCAAAATATCCAATTTATTCTTTCTATTAAACATGATGAAACAAACTTTGGAAGTTATGATATATATTTTTAAAATTAATTTTTTTCAGATGTCATTAAAAGGTAGTTACTAAAATAATGCGAACACCTTATACTTATAAAAACAACTTAAACATACCATAAGACCGGCTTTGGCATACAATAGAGCTTGCATTCACCTAGAAATCTATTTATATGCATGTTGAATATTTGTTTAAGGAATATTGTGAAAGTTCTGCGAAGACTCTGCTGGGATATTGATTTTATAATGAGCACTTTAAAAATCGAATAAATGGTTCAATTATACCCCATTTGCATGCACTTTTGAACATGTTTAAGTCTTTCATGTTGTGGCAACTAGTGATTTAAGTAAGTAGGAACAGATTTATCTGAAATCTGCTTAACAAATTGATTTAAAAGATTTCAGTTGATATAGAGGCATCTTGATTTTCTGCTATTGTTAGTGTTTGCTGAGATATCTGAAGATAAAAAAAAATAAAAGAAGCAAAATTTGAAGAAAGAGAACAAAATCATTTATAAAATTATTAATCAAGCCTCCCACATTTATATTATATTTAAGAAGAAATAGATTTATCAGTCCTCCTTTAGTTTCATATTCATCATTTGAGATATCCAAATCTTAATTACAATTATTTTGGTCTGTAAATTCTTAAAACTCATTTTGAAGTATAACAAATTAAAAATATTACATAATTTACATTATGAACAATAAATAAAATTTTAGAACTAATACTTCTTAAATCAGTTTCGAGAATAAGACAGTGTGGGCTTTTTTCATCAAGGTGTTTAAATTAAATTAAAATTGATTTTAAAAGTGCAGTATGAACTGTTAGTATATTGAGATCAGGGGACTGTGGACCAAGGTAGAACTTCATCTTAGTGTTCATTAAACCAGGACTGGACAAGAACCTTTGCATAGATAGGTATTCTATTATAGTGGGAAATTCCATCTCCTGTAGCAAGCAAAATTTGCAACATAGGATGGACATGACTAATAATTCTCTATACTTCTTCCCAGTGATCCCTCCTTTTAGGGTTATGATTAATCCAGCAGAAAGACAAGACTGCAGCCCATATCAAAACAGATCTACCTCCATGATTGACAGTGGAAGCGAACAATCAGGATCATACAAGCATATGATCCTGATTGAGCTTGTGACAGTGTCTCCCAAATGTGTACTCTTCCTATTGTAGGGAAAAATGTGAAAGACAATGTCAGATAATCACTTTCTCAAGATTTGACAGATAATCAAGCAACTAGGTTTTGTGAATGTGTTAATACTGCATACGTTTGGCATTAATATATGTAATAAGTGACTTAGAAATTTACTGTTCTGCCATAAAAGTTCTGTTTATGAATGTCCTTTCAAACAAAATCATTGATATTGAAGAATCCAGATGCAAATTGTGCTCTGCAGTCACTTTTGCTGCAGTTGTTCGCCTTTTAAATATTACAATCTGCTTCAATACCCATCAGTCTTTTTTATTAAGCTTCTGTTTAAATTTTTTTTTTTTTTTTTTTTTTGCTTTACCCATTTTGTTTTGCTATGCTGTATATGCTTTTAAGACTTTAGACATCCTCTCCTAGAAACTCTAAAGAGTGGGACATTTAATTCTCATTTATATCAAATAGATTGCCGCCCAAACTGTCTAGTGGTTAGGATACCTGACTACAGATGGGTGGGACCTGGGTTCGAATCCTGGCTAGATGGATGTAATTTCTTTCTCTCTCTTTATTGTCTTTGTCCTTTCTTTGTGTGTGAATGGTTGCCTACCCTATAAACGAGTACCTATGGCATGTGTGTACTGAGGAAGTCGAACTCCACACCAAATATGGTTCAGTTGGAAAAGTGGAGCAGCGCACTCCATATTGCCAGCCTGGCTGGCACACGACAACAACAACAACATCAAATAGATTGGCTCCTACAATTTAACCCCTTTGAAAATCCGAGAGGTGCAACAATTTACATTTTTGAAAAAATTTCAAAACTTACAGAACTTGAACAAAACTATCACAAAATAAAAGAATAATCACATTTCTATTTATAAAGATATCTGGTAGCTGTTATATTTAATGCTCATAAGGTGCATTCAAAAATGTTACTTTTATTCACTAGTTTTATTATAACTTTGATAAACACTTGTATGCTTAACTACATCACATGTAACAAATAATCCAAATGCACTGAAAATAACAATTCCATTTGTACATAAAGTTTACTTCCTTAAATGATTTCTGATACAGTATAAACATTTTACACAAAAAATACCAATACTACCAGAATATATACATTTTTATTTATAAAAAAACTAGTAGCTATTATATTTTAATGCTCATATTATATTTAAAGGTTGGGCTCAAAAATGTCACTTTTATTCACGGTTATCTTTATTATTTAGATAACCACCTGTATATGTGTATGCATATTTATATAACTAATGACATACATACACATATGTATCACGTAAAAATGCAAGATAAAATAACAATTTAGTACAACTGTTTTTAAGTGTTACATTTATTTAATATGCAAAAAAATTGAGGAAATCTAATAAGAAACCTTAATTAATATGGACAACTTTAAGCAACCCAATGAAACAGTTTTATATTTAACAAATTAATCCTTCAAATCATTAACCTCAGGTAATATTTCTTTACACATATATCATGAGACTGGAAACTTATAATCACAAAAACTTAAAACTATTCCTCATGTGAAGTCTGTAGACAGAAAAACCTATGTGAAATTTAAATGCAATAAACAAAACTAATATATAATTGTATCACATGTAATCCAAGCAATATTAAATTCATGTATGAACAATGAAAAATAAACTCCTATAGTAATATATATATATATATATATATATATATATATATATATATATACTTCAATTTTAAATATTTTTACCTCATGGTCATATTTATGCTATTGTGATTATAAAAGAGCTGTTCATAATATGTAAATATTTTTAGTAATCCCACTGTTATAAATTTATAAAATCATAATCTGCAATAACCATTTTTATAGACAAATTGATACATATAGAGACAGAGAAATTTAAATTCATATAAAATTAGTAATGTTTAATCACATTACAGTTGTACTTCCAACATTTAAATATTTATACATAATAGAAAGAAAATTACTCCAAAAAATCATTTTCCAGTACTGTAATAATTTAAAATTTCGACAAAACTATACATATTTATAAAGATCCATGCAACTTATGCTTTGTATTCAGATGTAACTTCAAATGTGAATTCTGTGTAAATGTTCGTCCACAAATGCTACATTTAAAAGGTCGTTCACCAGTGTGAATGCGAACATGCTGTTTTATGTGTCCCAATTTATTTGTTGAATAATCACAAAATGAACACTTATGAATAGAATAGTTCATGTTATGAATAAACATTTTTGCTGATGAAAATGGAGCTTGATTAATCAAACTTGTTAAACCTAAAAAGTGGACATAGTTCATTAAGAAATATATTCCCTTCACACATATATATATATACACACACACACACATATATATATATATATATATATAGTTTAAAAAACACTTAAACTTAACTGACAGAAAAAAATGAAAAAATAAATAAATTTTTAAAATATTTCATTTTTAAACAAGATTTAAACTCAGCATTCATACATAATTTCTATCAATGAAAGAAACATGCATTAATTTTACAAAAGCGGGGGGGGGGGAAGTGATTCCTGAATCCTATATTAATATGCATACATATTCAGTTTAATTAAAATTTTTCTAAGCACTTCAATTACTAATGCATATTTTTATTTCACAGAGACAAAATTAACCTTATGTTTACAATTATGTATTTCAGATTAAGCAAACTTCATTAAAAAAAAAAAAAACTGTAAAATTAAACATAATGTAACTTATTTATATTTTGATAAAATCACAAAAATCATTACATTAATAAAATTTTCTTCAAAGAAAAAAATTTACAATCATAAAAAAGTATTCAAGCTCAAGTTAATAAGATAAATAAGCTGACTTCATTACAGAAAAATAATTTCAGGACATTATAAATGAAATGCAGTCCTATTATTACCAAAGAGAATTTTTCTCAACTGATGCAAATGCAAAACAATATCCATAACATTGTAAGAACATTCAAACTAGAAGTTTTGGAAATGCAGTAATTACTTTAACAAAAGCAATTTCAAAACTTATATTTTGAAACAAATCTAACTATTTCATTCCCACTGCATAGTTTAACATAATCCATTTCATAAGCCCTTTCAGCTACTGCATAATTTTTTACTTCATTAAATAGATAACTTAATCCTTCTTTAGAAATCATAAAAGAAAAGAGTTGGGATAAATTTAAAAAAGCTGATCAGCTTATGTTTCTACAATTTGGATCTAATGTTAAAAATAAACCAAAAATTTACAATCCAAAGACAAGTCTTTCATAAAGTTTCCAGGTATTTCATAATAAACTGTTTGAAGAGAGACCCAAATAGTAATTTTTTCCATAAATGCTTTTTTCTACAATCTACAGAATTAGTAGATGCTATCACTATGTATAAATTTAGCTTCATACTGCTAACAAAATCTTTAAAATGGATAATTGTTAAATCAAATAAATTGATGATAGTATCAATTAGGATTTTAGGGAGAATAAAACTTTAATGAAATAATATAATTCAAACATACATTTTATGATAAATAGGAAATAAATTTCACTATAAAAATCGCATGAATTTATAAACACATAATAAAATACTTATATACAAATGAAAGAGAAAGTTATTCTTTTCTATAAATCGCTTATTATAAAATACCATTTTCTAAAACTAATTACATTCCTCATTTCTCTCAGATACTGAATTTTTCTTATATACATATTAATAATACCTTCTTTTTTCATGTGTGTGTGATAGTAAATTATATATGTCAATAAATACATAGTCAAATACCAAATTATCAATACATAATTTAAATTATAAAATCTTTCACATACAGCAGTATCTGAAATGATCTACTTTCAATTGATTTAGGTAAATTCAATTTTAATCAGTTAAAACTCAACATATGCTTTGTTCTAAGAGATTTATTATCATAAAATATATATCCCATCTAATTCATTAGAGACCCAAAAGTAAAGTTTCAAAAAGAACTGATATTTATGAACCATAATTTTCATCTATTTCAAATTCCCTACTTACTACTGAGATATTTTCTTCGCAGAAATTTTTATATACTATTTTTTCAATCTACAAATGGTCGGATAAATATAAATAAATAGCTTGTTAATTAAGAAATACTAAATCCATTCTTTTATAAGATGCAAAATCTTGTGTAAC
>JAPDSC010135738.1:145281-157680 GCA_026290005.1 Latrodectus geometricus | reverse complement strand
CTCTATATAAGACGCACTAATTTTTTGTCCTTGCAGTGTTTAAATATGGAAATGTTAGTAGCTGGGTATTATGCAACAGTACAAATTAAACACATACCATGAACAATATGGTTTCTCCAGATTTAGCATAAAAAAATATTTGATATATTATTTGGAGCACTAATTTGACTAATCAGAAAAATTGCAATAATTAGGTGGTTTGTTTACAGTAATGCCAAGTAATTTTAAATGTGAATTATATAGTAACAACATAAAGTGTTTCCAAACTTTATTTTTAGAGGGATTATGACAAAATTTTAATTTATAAAAGTTTCCTTTATAAGTTTTCAGAAATGAAATCCTTTTATTTGAAATTTTTATTTTTACTTCCATAACAATAACACATTTACTACTATAATCAAAAATATTTTCACCTAT
Source organism: Latrodectus geometricus (assembly GCA_026290005.1). Lineage (NCBI taxonomy): Eukaryota > Metazoa > Arthropoda > Arachnida > Araneae > Theridiidae > Latrodectus > Latrodectus geometricus. Next base: position 157,263 of record JAPDSC010135738.1, on the reverse strand, counting down.
ATTTTAAAATAATTATTTGTGGAAAAATTTATTTAAATAACTAATTTCTATAAGACTTTTTGGTTTACATTTAATAAATAACTTAAGTTTTGCTATAAGACTAAACAAGGATGAAATTATTTCTAAACAAATAACTGTTATTTGCACCTACAGTTAAAAGCAGATATCAAAAAACAGATTATGTAATGTTCCTTGTTGATATTTAATAACTAAAATAATGACTTTAATAACTATGTTAGACCTAGTAAATAATTTTAATATCTAATTATGAAATCAATATACACATAAAGAAGAATAATTTACATAAAACAATCGAGCTCAAAGGCGATATATATTTTAATAAAAATATTTCTTTAGTGTTAAAGACCTCAAAAAAACGAAAAAACTTAAGAGATTCCATAAATCTTGTGTCTTGTTATCATATGTTTCTTCAAGTGAGCCTTCTGTGTAAAAGCTTGCCCACAAAAACCACAGCTGAAAGGTCGCTCTCCAGTATGAATACGAAGATGCTTCTTCATCGAACTTATGTCACTTGTTGAATAATCACAAAAGGAACACTGATGAACAGAAAGATTGATGTTATCAATTAACATTTTGGATGATGAAAACAGAGCTTGACAAATCAAACTTGTTACACCTAAAAATGCAGATTCTTTCATTAACAATAATAGATTTCTAAGTAAGAATATTTATGCTCAGAGTAAATACTTGTTACAAAATTAAATTGTTATAAAATTTAATAACGTTTTTACCTACATTTAAACTTACAAGCATGTGTATACAAGACTTTGAAAGAATATAAAGCTATGGTTAAAATTAAAATTTCAGTTAACATTGATAAAATTTCTGGCCTGTGTATAGGTTTTTATTAAAATTTAAAACCTACTAGTAAAACCTGCTGTCATACTAAATGACTTGTTTTTCGAGATATAACAACAATTATATTAAAATTACAATAGCTATTTAACAATTATGATTTTTTGCCTGATCTATGAATTATTATACAAACTGCAAAGAGTCCTCAAAGCTAATAAATATACATACTCTAATAGTTACCTTTGATAAAAGCTTTAAAAATTATTTAAATATTTTTTCAAGAACTAAAATTTTTTAAAAGCTTATTTTTAGTTTCATTTATAAATAAAAAAAATACCTGATAAAAAATGGCAACTTTTTCAAATGGAATTACATTATATTCACAATATAAAATAATTTAACTTAAAATATTTAATTGGTTTGAAAATTATACATTTTTGTACTCACATATTAATTCAACTTATAAAGTATGATTTAATACAGAAATGTTAGCTATTTAGAGAAAAAAGAAAACACAAAAAATATAATAAAAGCTTTTTACAACTGCATTATACATAAAAACATAAATATACATACACAGATAAATATAAAAAGAATTCAAGTTAAGCATATATATAATGTATATTTAACATATTTGTGCAAAAATATGTTAAAGAATCAACATTTGTATATATACATATATATTAAAATTCATGTTCCCCCCAAACATGTATAAATTTTATATAGAACAGAAAATAATGAAATTACATCCATTCAAGAAACTCAGTGTCATTTGTGTCTTCGTTTCAAATGCAACTTCAAATGAGAATTCTGAATAAAAGCTTGTCCACAAAAGTCACACTTAAATGGACGTTCACCAGTATGAATGCGAACATGTTGCTTTATATTGGCCATTTTATTGGTTGAATAGTCACAAAATGTACATTTATGGATCGAACAGCTCATGTAATCAAGTAGAATTTTCGATGAGGAAAATGAAGCTTGTCTAAATAAATTTGTTAAACCTAAAAAACAAACTTTTTTTTATTAAAAAAAGTATTATCATCAGAAAAAAACTTATACTATATGATATTATATGATTAAGGTTAAAGTTAACATTAACTTCAAAAGTTAACAAAACATAAAAGGAAAAATGGGAAAAAATGATTTTTATGCAAAATTTTTAAGTTATTTATAATATTTAAAATATTTTATTACATGTGTTTAAAAATTAACGAATCAATGAAATACAAGATGCATTATTTACACAATATTAAGATTAAATGTGTTACAAAACAAATTGTTATTAATTATGAATAACTTTTTTGACAATTTTTTTTTATTTTACTAAATAATAAGTTACAGTCAGTTAAAACAAATGCACATGCTATTTGTTTAATTGTTCAAAAAACACAATGAGATTAAAAGAAATTTCTGCTTTGATGATGAAAACAAGTTTTTTATATATTTCATTAGTTTTCTTTTAACATTTTGTGAAATATATTTATCTAAAAAATAATTCATTCAGATTTGTATACATATAATAATGCATCATATAATATATAAGCATATATTTTGATTTTAGTAAAACTCATCATTTTCATGGTGCTAGTTAAAAAATAACATTAAAAAAATTATACTATTTACGATACATTCAATAAAATATTGGGTTGGGGAAAAAGTAATGCATTATTTTTGCGGTAGACGTCTGTAGTGATCGATATCTCGTGAGGTATCTATCAAACAATTTCAAATTTATGCTCGTTTGAAAGGTGACATTTGACACTAAAATATCCTCTTGCGGTTTTTTGTTTGATTAATTCAGTTACGAGTACAAGGTTTTAAAAATGGAAGACAACAAACAGAAAATTCGGTACATTTTCGTTTTTCTCTTGTAACGGCGAAAAAGATAGCCGGGTGGCTAAAATTGTGAAAGGTGTTTAACGTCCTATATAAGACTGTAACAACCAGTTACGCACAATTTTTGTTTCGTCGATTCCGTTTGGGTATTTTTGATGTTAGAGATGCACCTCGCATGTGGGTACAGCATCATCGAAAATGTCTAAAAAATATCAAAAATGATCGAAGTTAACTGTATGTCAGCAGTCATAACGCGCAAGACCTAAAAATCTATATGAAAGCCATTTTAAACCTTTTAACAAAGTGAATCCAAAAGAAGTTACATAAAGTTCACGTAAAAATAATGGATTTCTTTTTCCCCAAACTAATATTAAAAATGAAGAGTAAAATGAAAATACAGATAAAAAAATTCTTATTATTTATGCATTAAAATTTTAATATATAACCTAGGAGATTTATTTTTTAACTGTAAATCATTTTAAACATTCAAATTAAACAAGATTTTTACTTAAAACAGTTCTTTTATCTATTATTAATCAACAATGATGAATATTTTATTAAAACATAAAATGTGAGATCATAAGTCATCACATATTAGAACAATATCAATCAAAAATATTTTTATTTTAGTGAATGAGTTAAACATACCTTTATATAAAATAACAATTGGTTTCTATAAAAAAACTTATTGTCAAACAATATTTTACTCTTTACTTGGTACATTTATTATATATAAAATATACTATACAAAATGCAATCTCATTTGCGGTAAGAAAAAGGGCCAGAAGAATACAAAGCTCTTTAATAATGCATGAAAGAATCAGAAATTTTAACTATGATTCAGATAAATCTTGCATAATATAGGGTAGTTAAAAATAATTTTTAAGGTTAAGATACCTTATAATTTTAATCTATAATACTCACTTGTATTTATATTAATAAACAATGAAAAGTGCATATTGTGAAATTTTGTTCATGTCATTGTGAATTTCACTTTGATTCAAGAATTGTTTGTAAAATAATAACAAATCAACAAAAAGCATTTTGTGCTATGAATTCTTCAAGTGGCCCTTCAAATCTGCTGATCTTACAGTTTGTGATAGTATTTTTTCCTATAGTAAATGACCTTACAGTATTTTTTCTTTGGGGATATGTGAAAGATGACCTTCGCATACTATAATGTTTACACTTAACTTGTAGACAATAACAAATTGTACTTACATATTACATAATTGCTAATTAGTGAAGAAAGATTAGATTATGCTCATATTTGTGAGATTTGAACTTGATTACAGCATAATTGTTTGTCGTGTAACAAGAGGAAGCCACATAGAATATTTATAATGACATGCAAGGCATTTAAAAACTTCTTTTACTACTATTTATCATAAAGTTTCTTATGCAATATTTTATGAACTATATTTATCTAAGCCCTAATGATTTATTTATAATAAAAATGTAGATTATGTGAAAGGTATGTTTTATTTCAATAAAATTAATGAAACCCTTTTATTCTAATTGATACTAATATGCAAAATTTTTTTCACATCAAATATTTGGCTGCAAAACTCTTAAAAAATGAGTAACTTAATGAAAAAAATAGCTCTTTAAAATAATTAAATGGATAGTAAATTTATATGTGAAAAAAGTATATTATGTAAGATTATGTTATTATAATATATGTTGGTAATAATTAGAAATTAATTATAGATAATATTATGTTAGTAATTCAGAGTGTACCCATGACATAATCAAATCAAACATTAAAAAGAAAAATCAGTGTTTTATTGATTAGTTTACAACAATAAAAATAGTTTTTAAAATTAAGAAAACTTATTATTAAAATTGACTAATTCAAATATTCAAGCAATTTATTGTTTACATGAGTCTGAGTAGATATTTCATGGTAAATTTGTAATTTGATAGATTATATTTTATACATAAAAAAATTTATTATGAATACTGAAAAAGATATATAGAAAGTAATAATAAGCTATGTTTGAAAAATGAAGTTTTGAAGATTTTATGAACTTATTAATAAAAGAGAATAATTGCAACTCAAAATGCTCTTTAAAAAATTAATAAATAAAAAAAATTTGTTGGAAAAATTAATGTAAAAATTAAAGTAGGTTAGAAAACAAAATTCAATTTCTATTTATTTAAATTGTCAATATCAATGCAATTATATTTTTCTTCAAAAAAATACCTAAATTCTATTAATTTTACATGATTTTCAGTCATTACTGAGTGATGCATACATTTACAAATATATTTAATAGCATAAAACAGCTCTATGGTTGCATGAGAAAAATTACCTGTATAAAAAAAACTGATTGTTAAATGCAGTTAAATTGTATAATTTGAGCAATTATAAGCAACTTCATAGAATTATTCTACAATATACTTTATATTTTACTACATTGGTTAACAGACTTGAAATGCTCTATGATAAAAATAGCATCATAAATATAAAATAGTTTGATAAATAACTGAACAAAATTTTCAAATATATATAAAAGGTACTTGCGTATACCACAAAACTATTGTCACATTCTAATTTGTCCTACTAAAGTATATGAAATTTTATGGGAAATAAAAATAAATTTTATCAATTTTTAACAAAAATATTTAAATTATATTGTTTACAAATTTTGACAATTAAATATAAGAGAAATAAAAACACAGCTTTAACATGTTTGCATTAATATATAACATATTTTCTGCTGTGAAGATTTTACATAAGCTTCTACAAAGATTTTACATAATCTAATTTTTGGAGGTTAAGAACCCATTTATTCACAATATACATTTTTTACTTACTTGTTTATTTTACTTTAGTTTCCTCTTTAAGAAATCAAATGAATTAGCTGTTTTCCATCATTTATAGTCATTACCCTTATCAAAATTTATCTATTAATATCAACACCTGAATACTAAATTTTACACATCAGTTGAGCTAATCTTTATTTAGAATTATCATAATACTGCCTCAAAATTATAACAAATTTTCTAAATTTTTAATTAGCCAAATTTTTTCCAAGAAAAATGATGCAATATTGGAAGTATTTAAATAAAAATAATAATTAAGAATAAACACATTTTAAACTTAAATTATTTATAAATATTCATTTAGTTTTAATAATTTAAGCTTGAAATAATAAAAATTTAATAAAGTAACTTTAAAAAATATTCTGAACTATGCAAAATTAGTTCCTAAACATAAAAATATATAATGCATAGGAAGTATTTAATATTGACTTTTTATTTACATGTGTTATGAAAAGAAATGTAAAAAAAAAAAAAAAAAAAAAAAAAATCCTTAACTTAACAGTATTCAAGCAATAAAGATATAATTTATAATATTTTGTTACACACATCATATTTTTAAAGAAGCATTTTGTTTGGAAATATAATATATGTAAACATTGTGAAACTAAATTTATATTTTAATTTTCCTGAAAAAAAAGTCCAAATCAAATAACAAATTTTTCTACTTTTAACAATTTTTCTTTTGGTGCCTGTTAAAAACATGGGACTTTAAATTACACAATTGGGAAAATCTTCTTCCACAAAATTCACATTTAAATGGTCGTTCACCAGTGTGCGTTCGTACATGCCTTTTAACACGTGCAAGATCATGGCAAGAATAACTACACAGAGTACAATGATGAACAATCTGAACACGATTATTATCAATTAATATTTTAGTTGAGGCATACAAAGCTTGAGAAGAACTACCTGAAATGAAATTTTTCTTTAAAATATTTAAAAAAGAAAAATCAACAAAATAACAAATTCCAAAATATTAAATATTCATAGTAAATTTACGCAATAAATATTTTATTACAAACATATGTCATATTACACTTAATTTAAAAAATGCCAGAGTTTATTTAATAAATAATTATGTACCTCATAAATTATTTAGTTAATTAGGCATGCAAAATGATGTATATTATCTAATACACACTATATGAATTATCATAGAATACACAATATATGAAAATGCAAACACGCATATATACATTATAATTACTTACCCTATAGCTGGTTTCTAGTAGCTGAAATGACTATGAGCTATGAATTTTGAAAATATAATAGAAGTACATTTATGAAAAGATAAGAATAAGATCTACAGCATAAAAATGTCTATGCCAGAAAATAATTCATTTAATAAAAGTAATCAAAAACGTATATGAACTGTCGAATAATTCTTTATACATTGAACATTTTCCCATATAATGAACGGTGAATATTTCTATCTTTTCCAATACAGATTTTAGTATATCAAGAGCATAGAAAATTCTAAATAAAATGAATAAAATTGAAAATTCTAAATAAAATGAAAAAGTAAATTATCTGGTAAGAAAAATTTAAATCCAAAACTTATGACAGTTAACTTGTTTTGATTATTTCTTTCTTACAGTTACTATTTAGTTTTCAAGTAACTAATATTAATAAAAACATTTGCACAATAAAATGCATGAAAATAAAAAACAGTTAATAATATCAGAAAAAAACATTTTAGTAAAATTTTTTCTTCTTACTTAATGTAATTTTATGAAAAAAAATTTCAATCATAAAGTGATTGAAGTTGAATCAATTTTCAAAAGAAAAATTTATAAATGTTTCTAATGTTACTAAAAATTGCACAAGTCACATAATAGAACATTATTCCCTATTAATAGATCCATAAAACTTTTGGGATAAATCTTATATGCTTTTATTTATCTAATTCATCTGCTTATAAGCTGATTATTATTTCATCTGCTATCTGCTTTTCAATTTTATCTTTTAACTACAGTTAGTCATATTAAGAAATAGAAGTGTTTTCCCATTTTTAAAACATTTTAATACAATAATAATTAAAACATTTATTTATTTTAATGCAATATATTTAAATATACTATACTATATATAATAATATAATTATTATATATAGTAGGATTACTTTCTACTACTTAACAATCAAACATTAAAAACTGTCACTGAACTGCTTTAAATCAAAATACATAAAAATAAAAAATATATCTTGTCAATTAGAAAAAACTAATATTTTTCCTTTTTTTATATGTGTATTAATAAACACACACACACACACACACACACACATATATATATATATATATATATATATATATATATATATATATGAATGTTCCCCCCCCCAAAAATAAAATGACATTTAAAAAGAATAACACATACACAAATAATTTAACAATAAAACTTTAAAAGTATAATTTTTTAAATTAATAATCAGAAATTTTTTCCCACTATCAAAATACAAGTATCTGAAATCATTTCACTTTTTGAAGGATATAATTATTCCGAAACTTTTAATATATTTACTGTAATTTTGATATTGGAAAGAAACATTTGTATTTCTTTATTGTATAGAGTTATACATAGGAATTAATATCTTTTTCCTTTAATAGTTTTATCTTATCTGAATCTTGTAAAGTAAGCATTATTTTGAAACTTTTAGATAAATCTTTTTAAAAATATTAGCATTTAAATGAATACTATTAATTACAACAATTAGTAAATGATTTAAAGGAAAAAATACACATGTAATTATAAACATAACAATAATGTACAACAGCTATTCATTTTCTCTCATTACCTTAATAAGTTTATCAGACTTTATCATTAACATTTTCTCTTAACATAATATTTTAAGAGAAAATGTTCTAAAATTGTTATCAAGAAAGAAAAACGATTTAATTTTTACAATGAATCTTTAAAATTATTTGACTATAGAATTCATATATAGTATTAAAGAATTGTTGCTATAAAATAGTTTTAGAATGATATTTTTTAAAATATCTAATAGCACTGACTTTCAATGTTTTTAATATAACAGAAACCTTTTCCATATTATTCTTTCACATCTTTACATTATTCCTTTTGAAAAATAACAAATAATACAAAAGACTTCTTACATAAAAAATGAATTAGTGATCATTAAATAAATTCAATTTTTATATTAATTTTCAATAATGAAAAATCAAATTCAAAAAATTTATAAAATTGAATCAACACACCCAGAAGAAAAACTAATATTTCATTATAAGATATTTTATTAAAAAATTTGGCCATAATTATAATTAGTAAAAATATTATGAAATTAATCTAAGTTATGAAGTATATCTGATGTTTTCTATATACTGACAATGTAGGATACTTCTTTGTTCTGTAAAATATAAATTATAATATCTATATGGCAAGTGCATCAATACTGAATGTTAACTCCTCCTTTTATATATAACCACACAAAATTCACTTTAATAAGTACAGAATGAAATCTTTCATGTTTTAATATCCAAATAAATTAATATTTAATTAACTTTCTCAATAAATATTATAGAAAAATTACTTATTAAATATATATACATATTATTAGAGTTATTATGATAAATTTTCAAAAGAAACTTTATACATGGTACTTTTACAATTAACTTAATATAATACAAATATTGTAGAAAATTGGGACAATACTTCTTTGATAAAGGTGAAAGATGCTAAAATAATAAACATACAATTAAGATAGAATTTCCTACCACTTAAATTCATAAAATGACTAAAAATAGAAGAAATAGTATAACAAAGAACAGGACACATGCTTCATTTTTAATTGACAATGACATAAATAAAAAGAAAAGCATAAAAGAATTTTGAACATGTGTATACTATTTGTTTAAAATAAATTGCCCTTATATACAAAATTATTAATTTTACATAAAAAATGAGCTGAACTCTTTGTTTATTTTCAATTAAATTAAATTTATTAATGCATGAGAAAGGAAATTTAATTAAAACAATAGAATTTTAATCATTAACAGTCACTGAAATATTTAGAAAAATTTCAATATTTCTAATTCAAAATAAAAGATTCTCCATTTGTAACACTTCATAACTAGGACAACTTTTTTGATAACTAGTACCTTAAAAATCAACCATATCCAAATTTTAAAAAATGAGCTTAACTTTAACACGCATATTTCTTGGCAGTTAGAAAGCAGTCCTACAGATCAAAATAGAATATTTAAAAAAAAGAGTAAACTTTTTGAGTTAAAAGATTTTACTTATTTTTATATATGTTTCTTTTTTATATTTATATACAGGTGTTGATTGCAAAAAAAAAAAAAAAAAAAATTTTATTGCATTAAAGATTTTTATACATTTTAAAACTATCTTAAAATAAAGAAAAAATTTTTTATTAAAAAATACTGATTCGAATGAATTACATTGAAATGAAGTTACATTTAGGATGAAAAATGTTTAAAATAATGTAATTATAACATTTGCAAAAATAAAATGAAATGACTGCTCATTTATTTTGATAAAATTTCTTTACAATACTAACAAATTAAAGTACTTAATATTCTAATAATTAAAGTATTTAATTCTGAACAGAGTGTCAAAATGAAAAGCACCTAATTTGAACAGACATATTAATTTTATAAACTTATCAGTAGCACAAAGGTCATATTAGCCAAATTTGGTGATAATTTTTTGCTCTTAGATCAAACACACTTGCACTTTTTATGAGCCAACAATTAGGAAAAAAGCTTCACCACAAGGAATAAATTTTTCTGTGGTATGCTGAACACAAATCCATAACATCACAAAGAATGTTTCAAATAATTTATGAAAAAAATCCACCCTAGGCTAAAAGCATCAAAAAGTGACACAAAATTTTTTCTGAAACAGGAAGTGTACAGAAAAGATTCAGAGATGATTGTCCTTCAAATTCTACTAATTCACACATGGAAATTTTTATTTGAGCCCTCATAAGTCAATCAAAGATAGCAGCTTCATAATGATCTCTATCCCACAATCATTTATTCCATTAAAAACTGAGGATGTATGTACATAATATTGTGCAGAAATTTCAATGATGTTCTGCAGTGTATGGCATTTGCTGTGGAGATATTATCTTGTATCAAAAAAAAAAAAAAAAAAAAAAGAACACTATTTCCTAAACACAACTTTATTCAGATGAAACTAGATTTCATGTTAGCAACAAATTGAAAACACACAACTGAAGAATTTGGGGCTCAGACAGTTCTCATTCACTACACCAATCAGAATGGAGCAGTTCAAAAATCAATGCCTAAAGTTTTTCATCACATCATGATCAAAAAACCATTTTTCTTTGGTGATACTTCAATGCCAGCTTACCTGGACATTTTACTAATTTACACAATACCCCGAAATACAGCATTTACAGCAATCTGTTATTTTCCAGAAAGATAGACCCCCTAGTCAGCAAAGCAAGCATGTTCATACATTTTCAGATATAGCTTTCCCTAACAGACAGATAGGATACAGTGGCACAATTGCCTGGCCACCAAGATCTCATGACATGATTCCTCAATTTATTTTTTGCTATGTGAAAAACAGACTACATAAGATATGATATTGAAGATCATTGTGCCTCAATAACTGCTGCTAGTGATACTATAACTAAAGAAATGTTGCACCAAACGTGATTGGAACTGGATTACTTGCTGCATTTTCTCAAAGCTATTAAGGAAGCTCACAAGGAAGTGTTCTAATATTTGTAAAAACTTTGTGAGTATCATTATCAAATTTTGCAGTTTTCTTATGCTTTTATACTCTCTATTAAGTATAGTGACCATTTCAGATTAGGTACATTTGATTTTGACTACCTGTAAAAAATTCTTTTAAATCTTCTTTGTTTAAAAGAAAAGAGCATACAACAAAGAATTATAAAGCATTTAAGTTTTTCATGTGAATAATGTAATGAGCACGTAAAGTGCCTTTCTGGCTAAAGCACTTTCCACAGACAGAACAAGAATAAGGACGTTCACCAGTATGTGTTCGTACATGGCATGTAACCCGAGTAAGATCATATGAAGAATAAGTACAATGTGGGCATTGGTGATTAATACGGGGCTTTTTCATTCTAATAGCTGCTTGACTTGAAAAAATTGTCAACCCTGCAAAAAACAAATTTCAAGAACTCATAGAAATTTCAAAGCACTAATTGCAAATGTTCATAGAAATATATATATCTATAACAACTACAAAACATTCTTTTTAAATCAATGATTTCTTTAAGACCCAGTTTCAATAGGGTGGATTTGGAATAACTATAAATATTCCCACTCAAGTGGAATTTTATCAAAAACAATTTTTTAAATATAACTTATGATTTAACAAGAGACTATAGCTAAAGTTGATTGCAAGCTATTATATATATATATATATATATATATATATATATATATATATATATATAAACAATAAACTCTATATATATATATATATATATATATATATATATATATATATATATAT
>JAPDSC010135738.1:109918-145271 GCA_026290005.1 Latrodectus geometricus | reverse complement strand
ATATATATATATATATATATATATATATATATATATATATATATATAACAATAAACTCTATATATATATATATATGTTACCGTGAAAGACCGAAATCAGAGAATGTCGACATTCACCGGTGAATGTCAACACATACCAAAAACGTTGGTGAAAGACCGTACAATTGATTACATTTTTGCACTTTCGGACCATCGCCGGTATATGTCGACAATCACAGACAAGCTTTGGTGGAATTTGAAAAGATGATTAAAGAGCTCGAAAAGGAGATAACAGAAGGCAACGTCAACAAAGAGGTGCGGCCTAGAGCACGTTGTGTTTTGCTGGAACACAAGGTCAACAGAGAGTTAAAAAAACAATTAAAAAAAAAACTTGTTTTCTTCTCCCGCTAGAATCTAAAGCTACATATTAAAAAAAAACAAAGAAACTCACCGTGATTGGTCACTCCTCCTTTCTAAGAGAGGCGATAAGTTACGTCACACATGTGACGTTTTCACGCCTGAAATATTGAGATAAGAAAATGCAAATCTGCATTTCTCCTCTCCGGATACGGAGAGATGAAACGCATATTCAAGATTCACCATTAGTGCATTGTGGATGTCGACATTTGCCGGTGTAAGTGAGAAATGAGGATATCTAGCAAATATTTCGGACATACACCAAGCGACTTCGTGAATGTTGACATTCACCAGCGAATGTCGACATTCTCCAGATTTCGGACTTTCACGGTAACATATATATATAATAATAAACTCTAATGATTCAAATCTGCAAATTATGGTATTAAAAAACAGAATGTTGACCAATTAAGTTATGGCCAAGTTTATTCTATAGTCTTAGGAATCAATTTCAAACAGATTAATTGACAAAACTAATTCACTTTTCAAATCTAAATATGTGGTACTATTAAAATACATAAAATCCTTCACTTTATCAAGATTGTAAACTAAATAAGCTTACTTGAAAAGAATTTAATTTATGCCTATTTATGAAAATCATAATTAATGCACAGATCATTGGAAAAGTATTTTTCAGCTTAAGAATAGTTTTAGATAAACTCACAGTAAGAAATCAGATAAATAAAATAAACTACATAAATTTAAATACTTACAACTGATTTTTGTTTTGCAAAATATCATTCTGAACTACAAAATGAGGAAGCCAGTGTATGACCAATGAATGGCCGACACATACATCGTGTGTGAGTGTGAAATTAATTTTCAATAAAGGTGGGACAAACACTCAGATTTTATGAAAGATTATAATACTGCCAAATATTACATAAGTCATTTTTTGTCAGGTTGATAAATGGGATATAACCCTTCTAGTTTGTTTAAGTGCAAAACAGAAGTTGCTAAAAACAATAATTTTAGAAGAATTTTGCAATAAAAATTTTTCCCCATAATGTTTTTTAAAAAAATTACTTTTACCATAACAAAAAAGCTTTGCAAAAAATCTTATAATTCTTCTCATTTTGCTTTTTAGCAAGACTGTTAAAGGAGATATAGAAATAATGAATGGAGAATAAAAGAAAAACTAGAATTGAAATTACAAGGGAATAAAACAAGTATGGGTTATTCTGATTTGCAAAAGAAATTTTATAAATGGTAATTGTGTGTATAGTTGAAAACTCACGATAATACAAATATAAATAGAAAATTTGGACAATAACTCTTTAATACATGTGAAAGATACTAAAATAATAATGAGAGTAAAGATTGGATTTAAGTATTAGAAAAAAATAATAAAATGAAATTTACATTTCACATGCAAGATTTAAGATAAAGTTTTTTACTAATTAAATTCATAAAATTTCTAAAAACAGAAGGCACAATTTTAATATAGAAAATAACACATACTTCATTTTTAATTGATGTGACATAAATAAAAATAAATTAATTTTCAACAAGAGTACACATTTTGTTCAAAGTAAATTGTCCTTAGGTACAAAATTATTAATTTAAAATAAAAAATGAAAAGAATCCCTTCCCATTTATTTATTTCCAAATAAAATTAATTGTAGTCATAAAAATAATATGAGAAGAGAAACATCTTGTGCATAAATGCTTATGGCAAACAATGATTGACACCATAAACAAATTTAATCATGTTTTATATTCCAGATCTGTTTTCCTCTGAAAGCAATAAACATATTAAAATGAGACAATAACTATTTTTAACAATTACATATTATCTGTATTTTACATAATAAAAAATATTAAAATTTTCAAATATCAAAACTAAGAATTATTATAAAGAAAAATAAAATTAACAAATATCATAATATATCAAACTTATAAATTATTGTTTTATACATGAAGATCTTGACAAATGAAGATTTAATATTATAAATCCAGCATTGCAAACCATATCAAAAACAATTAAATAAAATTAAGTTTATCACATGTGCTATTTCTACTAATTATTATAAGTATTTAATTTCTTTTAAAATGGGTTATTAAGATTTTAATTCCCCTTTTGAGTATAAAACACTTTCCACATATACTTCAAATATAAGGATGTTCCCCTGTGTTCCCCACATGATTTCTAATATTAGCAATATTTAATAAAGAATGCATGCAGAAAGGACACTGGTGACCCTGAATCTTTGCACTGATTATTCTTTTAGTTTTTTAAAACAGATTTGATTGACAATTTTCCAAGAAAATATTGAATAAATTAATATAAATAAGAAGAAATTCAGGTTTTAAAATTAAAAGAAAATTGAACTATCATTACAAAGAAAGAAAATATTTATAAATATAAACTGCATAAATTAAACAGAATTATATCTAATACATCTTAAAATATAACTTATTAACTTAATGAATAATTGGGTGTTCTTGGTTAATTAAACATTAGTATTTGATTAATTAAACTGTTTTCTAGAAATATTTTTTAGTTTGCAATTTTTAGAATTTGAATTACCTTTCCTAGAGCAATCAATACATTTAAGTTTTGATTTATCTTTATTTCATCAGTTTATAATCATAAAAACTTTGTTTTACATAAATAAAAACAATCTTGCAAAATTAGTTCACTATATTCTTTGAAACTAGAAAAAATTTATGATATAAAATAATCCCAGAGAAAAACATAGGTACAATTATCTTCATAAGTTTTCATGCAAGTAAAAATTCCTATCAAGAATATCATCTTCAATTTTTAAAATTTAATGTCACTATTCAAATTGCACAGGCCCCTCTAAGTCCTGTCTAGCAGCCTCATTGAAGCAAGGGGGTGTCCCTGGATGGAATGGGTGATGTACGTCCAGAGTTTTCTCCTGGCAGGGTCACCCAAGGCATGAAGGCCATTCCATTATATTCAGCCAACGCTAGGCATGGGACAGGAAGAAAGTCGGACTTCTACCTTTTTCAGGTACACAGGATAGTAATATCAACAGAAGCCATCCCCTTTCCTTTCTTGATGAAAGCCGTCCTGAACATTTACTGATATGTATTAGCTTTTCACGGGGTGATCTTCTGCCAATCCTGGAGCAGTTTTTGAGGGCAGAGGCAGTCATGAACCTGTTCTGATCCATGACTGCTTATGTTGTGTAATGTATTGTAATATATGTTATGCAAATGATGACATGATGTAAATGAAGATGATGAAAAATATGACATATTAGGCTATATTGATCAAAATTTCAAGAAATATTGAGCAAACAAAAAGATATTTTGCTATTTTTTGTTTGGTTCATTCAGTTGTGAGTTAAAGGATGTTAAAAATGAAAGAAAAAAATTGGTGCATTTTACAGTTTTCCCTTGATAAAGGTGAAAATACAAGCAAGGTGGCTGAAATTGGGAATGGTATTCATTGTCCCAATACTGTAACATCCAATTACATACAATTTTGATTTCGTGGATTCCGTCAGGTATTTTTGAAGTTAATGATGCACCTCACACAAGTAGGCTTGTTGTCAAAAATGTCATTAAAAATCGTAGAAATGGTTGAAGTTGACCGGCATGTTATCAGTTGTAGTATCAACTAGAACTAAAGATCAATCCTAAAACAGTTTTAAATCATTTACATAAAGTGAATCTGAAACATGTCAAATAAAGCCCTGAAGTAAAAATATAAATTTTTTTCCCCAATAATATCATACAAATTGTGGCAAGCAAATTATAATTTAATTCAATTTGGGAGTAAATGTTTGCAAGAAGAATGCTATGTATTGATCAATATTCTTTTACAGTTCTCATCACATATAAGTATATTCAATATAGCAAAATACTCATCAGAATTTTGGTAAAAATTCCCAGAAGGCGTGAAGTGCTACACATAATTTTAATGAAAACTGACTTTACTGACAGCATTTATCTGAAATTTTGCAACTTAAGAAAAATGATTAATACAGCTAACATTATTTGGTATCAAGTGTTAGTCAAAGCAAAACTGCTAAGTCTTATAATTTAACATTTGAATGAAAAGTTACAAATACATTTTTGAAAACAGATTAATTGCTTTGAGTGAATACACTTAGACCCAACTAATCTTGAAGGAAAAAATTCTAAAAAAATTTGTCAGATATTTTTAATTTCTGCCTTTATCAGGCATTTACTGAAATCCTAATATATGTCTTTGTAAAATAATCTCATTTATAAAAACTACTTTATTTTAGAAAAAACTTACATCATTCAGAAATTTTACAAAAATACACACACTTAAAGGGAAAATATGCTTATTTTTACAAAATAGTAATAAAAATGTATAAATTTTACTGACATAAAAGATAACAAGTTAAAAAATTAATTTATGTTTATTTTTAAATTTAATAATGAATATAATACCAGAGCTCAAGGAATATTTTATGACATTCTTTTAAAAGCAAATTATCAATTAAAACACAAATCAAAGTTATCTTAGATCTAATGCAAAATTTATGTTTTTGAATTGGGATAATTTTGATATGCAATCAAATTTGTAGTTATCAAGCATAATTTAATATTTTTCTGAGCATAATTTCAAAGCATTTAAATGAGAAATTATTAGAAAATTTTTATATCATTTGATGCATTGTTAAAATTATTATGATACAACAATTAGTCAAAGAGAAGCTTTTCAAGAATGCCTTTCATGCAATCTCCAGCAAGCATTTAAATGAAAATTTTAAATGTCATTACCTATGTATGCCCACATGTAATATATATGTTGCAATTCAATGAGATTTGAAATTATTTATGAACTTAATTTACTGTCTAACACAATATATATAAATGACTAAAAATGAATGATTTTGTGATAAATAATAGGAGTTCTTATGAGCAAAACACTTTTCACATATACAAGCATAAGGACATTCCTTTGTATGTTTGCAAATGTGAACTCTGACCTGTGTGAGATCATATGAGCAATAAAAACAAAATGAACATTGGGGATGAAAGTGAATATGCTGATTCACTAATCTTCTTGATTTAGCAATAGCCATTGGTCCTGAACTTTGAGACAATCCTATAAAAAATAATCAGATAATTTAAAAATGTTACCCAGCATTATAAGACAATGATATAACTACATTTCTGAAACTAATAATCTTATTTTGCAGAGGATGGAATTTTTTTTTAAATAGAAAAAAAATTAAGCACATGCATAACATTTAACCTGTATTAAATACGAGCATAAGCATCTTTTAAGAAAGGTAGGATATATGTTTACAGTCTATTAAAAATATATTTAAACATTTAACTTAAGAAATATAATACAAAAAGGTTTTCACAAATAATTACTGATTAACATAAAATAGTTTAAAAACCAATTTAAATAGTTCCCTTTTTTTAGGATTGTTTTCTTTTATTCATTTATTTTTAAATTATACTAACTGCTTGTTCATTTTAAAACCTGTTAGCTAAGTTGATATGTTAGTACGTTTTTAGTTCATTGGAAATTAATATAAAGTTAGCTGCTATAGTAATTAGATTAGGCACTGAACATATTTCTAGCACGCCCTCCTTCCATTTAAGAACAAAATTTTTAGTACATCTTACAAGAAAATAAAAAGTTTAAATGCAGCTCGAATTACAAAGCTAATTTTATCTAATCTAAAAGTAATTTTTTAAATATAAAAATTTAATAATGTAAAGCTAAATAAAAAACAATAAATTTAATATAACTAAAAGTAATTTTTTAAATATAACAAATTAAAAAAAATTATCTCTGATATCACAACAGAATATCAAATATACCATTGCACTATTTAGATAACATTTTAATTAAGCTAAATTTAATCCTCCTAGTCTAACATTAATATATAAATAAGATACAAATAATAAATTTAGAAAACACAATCAAATTTCATGGCATAAATATTTAGTTATGTATTTTTCAATGTCTCAAAATAATTTCTTTTTCCTCAAGTTCTTAATATTTGTTACATTTATTTTCAGTGTCTAATACTTTTTCAGCATGCTATACAAATTGAACATACCAAAAATTCAATTAAATATTTTAATCTTGAGAGCATAATATTTACACATATAAAGAAAAATCATGTTAATTTCTACATTAATACACTATTACAGGTTACAAAAAGATAATTTGAAAAATGGAATATTTCTAAATATCTAAACACAATTAATATTATATATAGCATATTAAAGCATTAAAATACATTTCTGATAATTGAAATAAATGATCAAATACCAGTTTGATCTTTTGAGCATGAAACAGTATATAAAATAACATAAATCAATTATTTAAAAGAAACAATAGTACTATGAAATGATAGTAATAATGCTGAACAGAAAATAAAAATTATTTTACACTGTTAGATTTTTGAACATTTAATATTTATTTTGGTACTAATGTGTTTAAAAACCGCATGCATTTGTAAATGCTTACACACTATACATTTAGTTAAGAATTACTTAGTACTCAGCTTTTTGCATTATTATTTAGATAAAATTTATGTAATTTTCTTCAATAAATCGCAACAGTAATTCACTATGATAGTCAGAAAATGTTTAATAGATTACAATATGAAATTTATTTTATGCAAAAAAATTTACATTTTAAATGAAACAATTGCTAGTAAGAAAAAAAATAAAAATATATTTTACAATTTTCAAATAAAAATTCATATAACAAATGTATATTACTTCTACATTTTTCAACCATTTACTTAAAATTTTGTCATCAAAATAGATAAAAGTTGCAAAAAGAAAATAACAATACTGAGATAATGACAAAAATCTTTAGCAGATAATATTAGATATCTAAAATGCAATGTGTAGCTGAAATATAGACAAACATGAAAAAAAAATTCACATATTAACTTAAAAACAAATATTGATTGAATAATAAACACAAATGTTTTAAAAGCACTAATTTTAATACTTCCTTTAATTTCAAATATTCTGTTACAAAAACCTTACAATACATTCTTAATTATCTTAGCATCTTAATAATTACATTCTTCATTTTTTTTTCAAATTATTCATTGAAGCAAAACATTTAACCCAAAGTACTAAAGGCCAATAAGCATTTAGTTGCTTGATGGTAATTCAGTGAACTCTTATCTCGAAATGACTTTGAACACATGGAACAAACATGAGGGCGAAAATCAGTATGTGTGAGGGCATGACGCTTCAAATGGCTTGTATAGGGAGAAGTGTAATTACATTTACTACATTTATGAACCTTGAAACCTTCCTTTTGAGCAAAGACAGTTGGTTTCTGATAAATCCTGGAGGATGAATGACATAATTGGACTAATCTGGAGTCTGGAAATAATAAGATAAAGGTTATTAAAAAACTGATATGATTTTGAATTACATTAATTTTAAATGTAACTTTAATTAAAAAAAAGCATTTAAAATTAATTTATTAAACAATTAAAAATTTAAAGAGTATTTGTCTCTTTTTTAGAAACTAAAACTAAAAAAATGTATTTACATTTTTGGAATTACATTGATTAAATACATATTTAATAAATATATTTATATACTTAATAAACAGCCGACAATATTTTTTTTTAAATTATAAAGAATATTTTAAATATAACTGAAATGTGGATGCTACTTAAGCATACATTATACACTAGCATATAAGATGTACCTCCTTCTTTAGATAGTTTTAAAGAAAAAAGCTTTATCATTTACCATTATAATGAATTTAAAGTATATTAAGTATAAATCAATACAAATACAAAATAATACTTTTTGCAAACATTCAATCTATTTGTGGAAGAACACCTTTTAATTTTCTTCTTCAAAACCCAAACATATCTCAGAGCCAAATGAAGTCACTTAAAATCTTATCTACATCAGCACGAGTCCTCATACAACAAATTGTTCTCTGTACCCTACAGTGCATTACTAATGACGCACTTTTTAAGAAATTTAACAAGTTGGTTGCAAACAAACTATCAAAAATAAAAATTTTGCACACTTAAATCATTTACTAAAATTGGAAAACTTAAACACACCTAATGTCATTTTCCATCTGTGATTGTTTTGATTGTCAATGACAATGCATTGAACTATACATAACTAATATTCTCACGCTCCACAAAAAAAGAAAGAAATTGCGTAGCTCTAAATAGATGAAATTTCCAGAAATTAATGTAATCAAAAACTGAGTATCCATACAAGAGATGCATCTTGTTTTCAAGCTTATTTTCAAAGAAAAATTGCACCTCATATGGAGGGAAATGTGATAACTACCAAGACTAAAAGTATATTTTCAGAAATGATTACTCAGAAAAAAATATAGCACCTTTAAGCTAAATAAAGTTTTCTGATTAACTTAATTACAATATTTTTTAATTTTTTTGTGGTTTTGTTCAAAATTTACACATTTGTTTCTTAAATTACATTATTCAATTACACAGTCTAATCACATTTAACAGACCACCAGATACCTTTGACATCGACATTAAATAATCAATCACAGAAAGTTGGTTGCAGCACAACTTGGTTGAGCACTGGGCTACCACCTGTAAATGTGATAATGTACTGCAACCAACATGTGCATATTAAAACATTTAAGTTTGTGAATTATGTCATGAAATGTGTTGCCACAGAATATAAAGGGTGTGTTAAGGTTTTGAAAAATACTTCAACCATTGGCATATAATGCAGAAACAGAGCAATTCCTTCGACATTTAAAAGGGCATGATATTGGCTTTCAGGGCCAGGGTGGAAGCATTTCCTAAATGACTTAAGTTTGTGAATTATTTGTGTATTTGGTAAAGGAATACTGTGCATAGTAAAATGGGACTGTCTAAAATCAGCAATGTAGCCCACACCAGATCATAGATGGCAGAGGTGAATAATAGCAGCAGAGATGTGTTTGGGTGAGTAGACATGTTAAACCACAGGGCTACTATCAGTGTCTCTGAAAATACTGTTCAACAAATGTTGTTGTGCTTCTGACTCCAAAGCAAGCATCTGCTTCATGTACCTATGCTGATTGCTGTTATTAATGATGAAGGCTAGAATTCGTTCTCGAGTACCACAACTAGACATCTGTTGAATTGCATTTTCTAATAAATCACGTTTTATGCTCCAATGATGAAGTTGGAAATGATGTGAAACCTCTGAAAGCAAACACTCTGCAACCATTGACAAAATGGTCCAGGATGGAGCATTATGATCAAGGGAAAATTTTCTTGACATTCTCCAAGTTCACTCATCATAGTGGAAAGTCTGATGGATCAATAGGAATACACATGTCCAACTCCATATGCTCATTATTTTTTCTCGGTAGGATAGCATTTACCAGCAAGACAAAATGAGGCATCATACAGTTGGCAGGGTACATGGGTGATTCAAAGATCACAAGGATGAGTTTACTATTCTCCCCTGACATAAGTCCAATCAAGAATCTGTAAGACCATCTTAATTAGATTGTTTGTGACATGGATTCTCATATGTCTGATCTAGCATAGCTGGCCACGAAACTGGAGTCAACATCCCAGTGAATATCTTCAGGAATCTAATTGATTGTCTACTGTACGTCTCACACCAATCGCTAAGCACAAACGGTGATTATTATTGTTTTTGACAGGTGGTTACATTAAAGTGACTGGACTGTGTATATTTTTCTTACAAACAATGATAAAATTCATTTATTTAAAAATTGAGTCAAATATGTTTTATTCTTAATGCTTATGTTTTATTAGCCCTTGACAAATGCATGGTGAGAAACTCTTAAGTGTATTGTATGTAGCTAGCAAAGACAAAAATTAGCTCTAATTACCAGCCACTTGATTGACAGTTCCAGTCATACAGACAATAAATGTACCTGTCAACTCTTGCTTAAATGTATGTTTTGGAAGCCATCTATTTATGAGAGCACTATTGCTCAATGCTCCCTATCAAGCTGCATGCCTTGCCTGAACAAGAGAGCATAGAGACAGGAAACTACTGAATCTTGATTCTGACTATTTAATGCTGATGGGAGGCTGAGAATATGGCATCAGGCTCATGAAACCATGGATCATGCATGCCAGGATGGAGGTGTACAAGATCATGGTAAATCAATAATGGTCTGGGCTGTTTTTTCATGTCACTGTTTGAGATTTTTGTTGCCAGTACCAATCTTTCTCAACACAATTCAATACATAGAGTTGATAGGTGATGACTTCCATTAGTTTATGCTGTTCTGTTATCCATATAGTAATGGAGTTTTCCAGTAAGATAATTGTACCTCTTACAAATCCTGGTTGGCTACTGGCTTCTTAAACAAGCATTCCTCTGATTTTTCTGTCTTAAATTGGTCACCTAGAAGCCCAGATTTATATCTAATTGAGCACTTTTGTGATGTTTAGGAACAAAATATCAAACGCCTTAACACAGCACCTATGAGCATTACTGAATTATGGACAGCTTTAGCCACTATTTGACTAGCCATTATTGTGGAACATTTCCAGAATATTGTTAAATCTATGCTTCATTGTGCAGATAGTTATAAAACCAAGAGGAAATTCAAATTTTTACTAGGAAGGTATCCCTAATTCAGTAGCATTTCAGGGTATAAAAGGCATATGATTTATATGTATTTTATTTATATATTCATTTTTTAATTTATTTACCACTTAAATAAGTATTTTACACATCTTATTTTTATTACTTACTTAATTTCAATATATATTTGGAAACTTAACACATTACTTAAAAAAAATGTTTGTATGAAAAATTTGGGAACAGGGATCTACACAATCCAACATTATAATTATTGCACACACACTGTAATAACACATTTATGTTTTTTGAGAACTTTTGAAGAAATGCGAATAAATAAAGCATGATATACATACTATTATAGTATTACTAATATTACATACAGAATATAAACTATAACTACTATTAGTGTTTCAGAATCAATATTTGAAATATTTTGCATAATTTTTTCTATTTCAAGTTTAGTTCAACATCTTCGATGTTTGCCATTGTAATGAAAAAATGGGGAAAATCACATGAACATAATATGCTTACTTAGAGAGGTGTTATAAAGTACATCATTCAAAAACATTTTTTTCAGCTATGTTTTTTTTTTTTTTTTAATCAAAAATTGCATATAAGTCATTTTTTTCTCAAATCAAGTAGAAGGTCAAAAAAACATATTTCATATTATATCATATACAATGTTAAACTGGGGCAAAAGTTATAATTTTTAAAGTATTTCAAAACATTTACAGAAATGTATCACAGCCAGAGCTGAATAAGAAAAAACAATGGCATACCATTGTGGGAGTTAAGAAATAAATGGGTTTTTGGACGGCACTAATGTACGAAAGTGTTAAGACTCTATAAAAACCTCTTTAAACATATAAATATAATTTGAAATGGATAAGCGTTGAATAAAAGTATTAAAAAAATTGATAATTATAACTCACAACTATAAATAAAATAATCAAGACATCACTGTGACAGTTAGTATAAAAGTTCAGACAGAAATATATTTTAAGAAAATGAAGTTCCAATACAAAGTTATATAATATATATGTGAGTGTGAATATACATTAAATATACATATTAAAAGCATTTAAATAAACACTTGCACAAGAAAACACAAACTAAAAAATACAATAACTACTAAATAGATAAACTATAATATTAACTAGATGTTTTGGTGAAATTTTCTTCAAGAGAAGAATTTCAAATAAAATGTATATTTCTCAACTTTTCCAAGAAAACTTATTTCTTTATATGTTACTTCTGTCTGCGAACAAGGCAAAAACACAACAAATAACGCATTACAATATATAGTATTTTTATTATGTATTAAAAAGTATTCCTCATTTAAAATACATTTATTTAGCAGATTAAGCAAAAATGATTGCATTTTATAATAAAAAATGGTCATAATACCTCAACATGTGCATAGCTGTGTATGCATGTGTATAGAAAGATATTATGCAAATATTACTCTTATAATCAGATAAAGTATCATCATTTATGCATAGAATTAAAAAAATAAAAGAAAACATCTTATAATATTTTATATTGCAACTCTCTCTTTTTACTTTATTACATTCGTTAATTGAAGAAAAGTTAATATCAGAATCTTTATAATTTTTAAAGATATATGCATATTTACATATGGTATTAACAAATTACTTCAATAAGCATTTTATTAATAAAAACTTAATGAGATTAAGATAAAAAATTTGATATTTATTCATTATATATATTTTCCATTTTTCATTATGCATAATATGGCCATTAAATGACATTCAGAGAAGTGTTTTATTTTCTTTAAACACAGATAAATTATTTTTGAAAACAATTCATCTGTGTTTAAAACACTTTTTTGTGGCAACATGATAATGAAGACTGCCTTTGTCTCTAAAGCTTTTAGAACACATTGAACAGACATGTGGACGTTCATCAGTATGTGTAAGAATATGGCGTTTTAAGCTAGTTGTATATTTAGTACTATAATTGCATTGGTTACATCTGTGCACTTTATACTGAAAACTAGGTTTGTAGCTCATGCATGAAGAGTTGAGGATTTGCTTCTCTTGTAACATGCATTCATATTCAATGACACCTGTAAGGTATAAAATTATAGTAAGATAATATAAACAAACTATGCACAGTTATTTTGCAGCCATTAAACAATCAAATATAACTATATAAATAGTTATTTTTGTGGAACTGAAACTCACACCTTATAAAAAATTTTTCTTTCTGGAAAATACATGTATCAAAACATTTTGTTCTAAAAACAATTAATATATTTACAAAACATAAGTATTAAAATTCAGTTTAACTCTTATATGCAGTTAGAAAGAGTAATCAAACATATAAATAAATAACTGATTTAAGAAATTTTGAAACATAGATATTTCTAGTCACTTGATGGTAATTGACAACTTATTTCTTCATATGTATTCATTTCTTCATTCATCATAAGTATTGCATGTCAAAATAATTTGTATATATTGATAGGTTTAATCTTCAACAAGGTTTTTCCTGCAAAATATAGAAATAAGCATACTTTCAAAACAAATACATACACAATCTGTTTAAATATGCGCATTACAATAATAGACTTGATAGTACAAATTTTCAATATCATCTTTGTAAACACAATTTTTATGTTTATATTTGTAAGAACCAAAAAAGATGTTTTTTCAAAATGAAAAATTAATGGAAAAAAAAAAAAAAAACGTTTAAAGTTAGAAATATATTGTTGAGTATAAACTAATTTTAAGCTTGTAAAAAGATAATAATAATAATAATAATAAAAATGACTAACCTATACATAGCGAACAATGTATTTTATTGAACTGTTGATATCCAAAGCGCAGAAACTAAAATTACATTTATTCATAAAGAGAAGAGATAGATTGCAGTAATTAAAGACAATAATGGTAACTACACTAATTACTGATTCTGTCATCATACACACTTTACAAGAGGCAGTAATTTAAATTTTTATCTTCGTATAATGTGTTATTTGGCAAATAGATTTTGCTGTAATATCTCTGGTCTTCTTGTTTTTGCATTTTGCGTGCTCAGTAGTGCAAGTAAAAATCCCTAAAAGATTATTATTTTGTAAAATTTTGCAATATATCCTGGTTTTATTAGCATAAGAATTAAATAATGGTAGTAAAATTTCAGATTTCTCTCATTAAGCAAATTTTACTTTTAAGTAAAATTTTAAAATTACAATAATGCATTAACTCTAATTTTTTTCACATGGAGATTTAATTTGATTAATAAAGTTTAAATCTTAATTGTTAAATAAAAGATTAAAATACCTTTTATTAACAATTTTTTACAAAATATATTTCCAACAAAATTTCAGGAATTAAAAAATGGATGCAGATGGATTACATTTCCAACATTCATTGTCATTTTTATACTTTTAGAAGTATATATTTTCAGATTTACTTTAAATGAACTTTTTCAATATTTATAAACCTAATTGATTTCTCAATAAAAATAAAAACAAATTGAATCAGATTTTAAAAATCAAAGAAATGGGTTTTATTTAGGTCCTAATAACAAAGTTTTTATAAAAAGAAACAAGAGATCATAAAAAAATCCTCTTACTTCATTATTGTTTATACATATATATACTTATATAGTAGATGACTATAATCATACATGAGCAGCCAAACCATACAGGTTGGCACAATCTAATACTTGATGTCCTGTTTACATTACAAATTTTCTGAACTTTTAAAAATCTTCAACTTACATGATCCTCGGATTGGACACTCTGGTAGAACATTCATTACTAATATTTCATCATTTGATATCAACTGTTAAGGCATTGAAAAGAAAGCAGTAAATAATTAATAGGAAGAAACACTATAAACAATATAACCTTTATAAAAAAATTTTCCTAACAACTTAATTTTTTAAGAGAAACTTCTCATTTTAGAAAGAATTTTAATTAAAGTAATTAAGAAGTAAGTCCATGAAACTGTACATCCTGAAGTCCAAAACTAAAAGTTGATAGTCAACAAAGTCCTGCCTGGAAAAGCGAAGACAAGCAATAATGTGTTCAGGAGAAGCCTCGTCCATAAAACACTTAGTGCAGTCTTCAAACTGCTAAGATCCTTCAGAGAGCTTCATAGTTTTAAGGCCTCCACTGAGAAAGCAAGTAAATACGATTTGATCCTGTCTACTGCATGCAAGAACCAGAGAACCCCCTGGGGGACTGCTCCTATAACAGTGATGAGCTGGAAGGGCGAGCCATATGCTTTTAAATTGGTTCTTAGCTCTTGAAAGAATTTCTTAGAAAGTAAGAGGTGCAGTGGGTCAATGGCATCACCAACACCTGCCTTGGCCAAGGTGTCAGCTACCTCATTACCCTTGATGCCAAAATAAGAGAGAATCCACTGAAGGAGGATCTGATGGGATATGGATAGTTATTTTA
The DNA here is from genome assembly GCA_026290005.1 of Latrodectus geometricus. Lineage (NCBI taxonomy): Eukaryota > Metazoa > Arthropoda > Arachnida > Araneae > Theridiidae > Latrodectus > Latrodectus geometricus. The sequence continues at coordinate 129,935 of JAPDSC010135738.1, read as the reverse complement.
CGTTTTAGAGTATATTTACTCCAACACTGTCTCTCACTCAATATCAGTAAGCCAAATATTGGATTGTGCTTCTATTTGTCAAGATGTAAGTGTCACAATTATGGATAATTAGCTTCAGTATTTATAATCCCTCATTGATGGCAATGAGTTTCATGATATAAAAAAAAAAAAAAAAAAAAAAAAAACCCACAGTACAGAAATTTGGTTTTCTACCTCTTGATTTTTATTTCATGGTCCTAAGATTTGATATAGATACCACTGCCTGTACAGTGTTTATCATTTTTGCTACCATCTGTATACATCTGAAATGTGTCCTTATGGATATCATTAATTCTCTCAAGTGCCAGTTGTTTAAGATAAATTTGATAATTATTCATTCTCTTTATTTTCTGGAATAGAAGACTGGTTTAGAAAAATACTCCATAAAATCCCTCAGAAGGATTCTAACACTGTATCAAATGTTGCTGTTCCATAACATCAAAAACAATATTATTAGCCTGGATATGGCCAAATGGACTATTTGTCTTTGATTGTTACACCAAACCTTGGGGAAAACAGATGTTCGATTTTGATAACTAAGACTGCATAATTTATTGTAATATTTGACAAGACATGTTTCTTTTAAGTACCAAAGACTGAAGATCTGCCTCATAAAGCACAATCAATACTTAGTTATATATTATTTCCACATTCATACTTGATCAATAATATATATACACAATCATTTTTTTAATTTTCTTTTAAATAAATGAGTAAAGACATAAATCTTAAAAATATCTCATACAAAATCATACTAAGCATGTATTAACGACAGCGCTATAAATTTACATCAGTATATAAATAATATTGTCATAAAAAATTTTCTCTAAACCATTGGATTCTAATTAACCATATACTGGTACTAAAAAAATCCTATGCAATGTATATGAGCAGGGGTGAAAAGCAACTGGGCAATAAAGCTAATTATATATAATAATATATTATATTTATCAATAAAGCCAATTATATATAATAATATATTATATTTAAAAGCAGTTTTGATAACAAAACTGTTTTTAAATAACCAAGCAGTATACCTAGAGTATTTTTGTTTTAATTAATCAAACTGTAAGTAATCAGGAAACCAATATATATCTCAAATATATCCACATTAATAAGTTACATAAATTAGCACATAAAATAGCAAATTTAATAGAATAACACATAAAGTAATAATACTAGCATAATCATCACTAATTGATGAATCGTCAGTATTAGTTAGAACAATTATTTTAATTTTAGAAAAAATATAAATTTAACTTTCAAATTAAATAATTTTACAAAAATTAATTTCCAAATAAATTAATTTTTGTACGCAAACATCAATTTCTGATTTCTAATAATATACAAATTTTCAAGATAAATTTAAAAATAATTTAAATAAAACATGTAGCCTAAGCTGCTAGGGATGCTAAAACTGTAAGCGGATTCCGCACACAGAGGATAACAGATAATTTATGTACTTGTCAAAACTCAATGAGTCGAAAAATTCATTTTGGCACAGTAATCTACTGATTTGATGCAACTGGCACCTGTACCAGATGGTAAGATTTAGTCATCTTTGCACATTATTATATTTCTTAAACATATGAAGTTTCTATTGGGACTTAAAAAGCATGTGTAGTAACTATATTTTTAATTTCTCTATTATCATATTGAAGTTCATAGGATACCACAGAATTCATTAAGAAGTTTAACATGAAAGCAACAAAAGCAGATTGTTTTTCATACATAACAATAATTTCATCTATTTGGTAGAAAAATAAATAAGGAATTAATGAGTAACAAAGAAACTTATATTTTGATTCTTTTTTATCCATTTCATTGGAAATTTCATAAAAAAAAAAATAAATAAATAAAAGAAATAATTCATAAATTTGATGATATTTTCAAGCAAAAAAAAAAAAAAAAGAATACACAAAGAATAATTTTAAAAAAGAATATAATGACAAAATAAAATCCTTAATATAAAAAATTTCCAACAGCAAATTTACTTATTGTGATTTTACAATAACCAACACCAGGTCATATTTTTAAAATTAATATGCAGACAAAAATTCATTTGTCAAAATAAACTGAAATATTTTCATAAAAAAATTAAAATACTTTTTTGAAAATTTTAATAAAGATGAGCATTTTTATATTTAATAGTCAAAAGTTTGAAAATAGTTAAATTATTCTGTACAAGGAAACACATTTTCTTTTTAAACATAGTAATAATTTTTGTTCTAAGTGAATGATTAGTGTAAAATCCAATACAATGTTTAAAAACTGAGTATAAATTTTGATACCTACATATTATCCCATCAACCATATCAGTGAAAAAATTTATGTCATTTCTTGATTAAATTTAGCACCATATAAATTACAAATGGATTTATCTATTTGTTTCAATGAAGATATAATTAAACTATTCTGCTTTTCTTTCACATTTAAAAAAAATTATTAGAATTTGGAAAATCGAACAAAGTATTTTTATGGTGATAAAAAACAGGATAGTATATATAAGTACCATTTTTTTCTGAAAAATATTATAACTGTCAATAAATAGGTTCAAATGAAATGTAGACATTGAGAAAAAGAAATAAAATACTTTTTTTCAAAAGTTTAAAATTAAGATGGAAAACTAACATGTGTTAATATTTGAGTTCTTTTAATATATATATGTTATAGAATAAATGTTTTAGAAGATAAAAAAAAAAGGAATTTTTAAAACACATTCAAAAATGATGTTATTTATGTATTGATTTAGCTATATTGCTTAATCATTTGAAACTAAGTATTATAAGAAACTGATTCTATATATTTCAATTATCTGATAAACATAAGCAGCATTATTCATTTTATTATTTATTCATTTTATAACATATTTTTATAAATTAAGTAAAATTAACATTTTCACATTGTCTTAAGGCAAAGCTGTAATATAATAATAAAAGAAATATTTGATATCACCATACCCAAAATTGTGTAATTTCTATTGGGAAGGAAATATTTGTCTGGATTTTTTTGCTTTCACTAAACAGTGGGCTAATATAGGATTTTACCAAATGTTTAATTGGTATATGTAACATAAACAAGTAAAATAAATTGATATTAAAGAAAATGTATTTAAAGGTGAACAAAGACAAGAAATAATTATCTATATATAACAGAAAAATTGGTAAAAATTTACAGTACGGTCACCCTTGGCAACTTTTCAAAACAGTGCCAAAGACCTCGAAATTTGGCACAAGAGAGATCTAAAAAACGACAGAATATTGAATAATATTATCTGCGTAAAAAAATGGGTTGCCAGAAAATGTTATTAATTGCCAAATGTGGAAAAATTGTACTAAGGGTAACTGTACAGTAAATCTGAGCCGAAAAATTAACAATAGCGAACAGATCCAGGAAAAACAAATAAGGAATTCAATGGAACGGCAAATGTGACAGCAGTGAGAATATTCTAGTATTCGTTTTTGCAAACAGTTAAAACGATATTAAAAACATTTGAAAAATAGTTCAGTTAATATTTATGTGAGAAAAGTAATTCACTTTACAATTTCGCATTGGTTAAATTTTTTCATTCAAGCTAGACATATATTGCATTATTTTCAAATATCCAGTTTGGCGCCATTTATTTTTTCTCATCGCTAAACGGCGGACTGAATTACGATTTTAACCAATATTTTATTCATTTGCAAATCACTACAACCATGCTGCAGCAAAATTTGCCACACTACCTTCCTCACTTCATTATATATTTTATCAAATTTCAAAATTAGCAGTTCAATCCCTGCAAGACATTGTTAAATAATTTTTTAAAATTCATAATAATAATCAGTTAAAAATAATGAAATAATCTATCCACAAGACTAAAATTAATTATATAGGTACATATAGATATATAAAATTCATCTTAATTAATGTCAAGGAATAAAACTGAATAAAAAGATGAAATACCAAATAGTCGAACGGTAGCTCGATCTATCATAAGAAAGTAGCATGCATTAATAGAAAACATGGCAAAGGAATTTTGATAATTTTTTAAGAAAAATTCTACAATGTGCGAAAATGAAAGTGTTCATAACAAAATAATTCAATTTAATATTACACTTTTGCACCAATAATAGCACATAAAAAGTAAAATTTCAATTTATTAATATTTTTTTTTAAATATTTGCCGTACTTTCAGAAACGCAGTTACAAATATATAATAGTTTCATGGGTTATAATATACAAAAATATTAGATTTGAAATTAATCATTATATTAAAATTTCCGAAAGTATTTGATGGAAAAAATGCTATTCCACAGTTTTATGTATAGTTTTTACAAATAATTATGGAAATAATAATTATTGTAATAATTATGTACTTTACTTGATTAAAATTTTTTCATTTGACATAAGCATGACTTAGATACTCTAAATCGTGGGAAGCTTTTTGTTTTCTTTCAGAATAATCAGAATCCGCGCGAACTTATAAAAAGGAACAAGATAGAAATTGTTTTTTTATTTTGTTGTAAATTAAAATTACGTTTACAGTTATTTTAAAATTTTTATGTATTATGATACTTCTTTTTTGATAAATGATAAACATATGTATTTGAAAGCTTATTCTATTATCAGTATTAAAATTTTTATTAATAAATTGAGAAAGAATGCTCATATTAATGATTTTTCTTTTTTACCCATTTTATCTCGTCAGCTGTGATGATTTGCCAATGATATTATGGAATATCAAAGGGTAATTTTATTTTTATTCTCCCTCTAAAAGCAGAAATGAGTTTTTCATGCAAAATATGTTAATCCCTTTTTCTCGTGTGCTAAAATAGATTGCTTATGAAGCTTTGATTGCTAAAATAAATAAAAGTGGATATAGTTTCATGACCAAGATAATTTTTGTGTCAACTGCTAAACACTATCATTAGTGTAGTGTCATACTGTCTTCTAACCATTAACTTGATTTGTAAATTATTTTTGCATCTTCAGCAAGCCAAATTACATAATTTTGATAACCTAAGAGCATTATCATATGATATTTAGTACAGATGCCGTTTAATCCTTTTCAACGTCATATTTCAAAGAACTATTATTTATAGCTGAATTTCGTCAGAATAATTTAAGTATATTTTCTGTTATTCATATTTCAATAATTGTGATAACTGGATATGTCTTGAAAAAATTTTTTCATATCTTGTGATGTCTGGCTAATATCTTCTGTGTTGACTAGATATTCATTGTTCAGTTCTTGTCATGGTTTTCGTTTTATACTTTTCCTTGATTTCATTATTTATTTTTATATTTGTCACTATTGTAATTTGTTAGAAAAATAATAATTGCTTATGGATGGGAAATATAACCATTTGTTTTATTTTAAACTGTGAAGAAAAGTAATTTTTTTACAGGAAGTAAATATTTGGACCTTATTTAGAACCATTTTATTCATCATTATTTTATGTGTTATTTAATTAAAATTGCTCTTCTAGGTAATAATTTATAGAATTTGTTGTGTAGAAATATATGACATGCATTTAAGTTTATCTTGAATTATAATACCTAAACTAGTTTTCAAAAATATATGCTTTATAATATTATTTGAAGCTTGAGTTTTTTCATAAAACCTATATTCTTTATATTTTTGATTTAGCTTTACTGCCCTGTTGTCTCTGGAGTAGATTGTGTTTACATTGATATTTTTTAAGGTAGATACCATTGCCCAGTAAATAAAAATCTGAGTTTTTATAAAAGTGCATGTTAATATTATTGATTTAGTTTTATTGCCTGGTTCTGAAAAATGGAGCTAGATTGCATTTTCACTGATATTTCCTTAATTTCAGCACCACTGCACCTGGTTAATTAAAATCTGAGTCATGAAAATGTAAGCTATTTATGTTATTGATTTAGCTTTATCGCACAATTATCTCCAAAGAAATTATATTTACCGTGATATTTTTTTAGGTTTGTGTCTCTACCTAGTAAATTAAAATCTAAATTTTCATAGAAATATATGTGATTTATGTTGTTGATTTAGCTTTATTGCCAAGTTGACCCAGGGATAGAATGTATTTACTTTTTTAACTTAAGCCCCACAGCTCAGTTAATTAAAATCCAATATTTCTTCTAAGGCACTACAGCCTGTTACAATGTCAAGGCTGTTCCTTATTGTCATTGCCATCTGGCCCTATCCATCACAAGGCTGCTCCAGTTTACTTTATTTATTAAAATTCTTTTCCACTAAGTCAAGCCACCTAATTGGTGGTCTTCCTCATCTTCTGTTTCCCGTGGGATTTGTAAAAGTAAGCATTTTTATTGATTTTTCATTGTCAGATTGAAACAAATGCCCAAACCATTATATTTTATTACTTTAACAATATTGGTTTGATTATACTTTGGATAGATATCAAAATTAAACATGGAACTCCACCTTTTATTCTCCAGAACTGCACCAAATATTTCTTAAGATTTTATATTCAAGGGTTAATTTTTTTCATGTAATTTAGTGATTGCCCAGCATTCATTTCCATAAAGTAGGAGTTTTAAAATTAATGTTTTATAGGTGTTAATTTTTGCTTTTAACTCATAAGTTCGGATTTTATTTAGTTTTTGAGATCATGATATCATTTATTTGACATAGTAAGGATGTTATTTATCTCTACTGTCAAATCATTGGTAGTTCCAAGACATTTGAAGTGTGACACTGTTTCAACAGTGTAATATTTCACTTTAAATTGCTGTGGAATAGGTGAATTGCATGAAGTCTCCAGAAGTATTGTTTTATCTTCATTTATTTTTAGGCCTTATATACCAGCATGAGTTTCTAATAGATTAAAAACCTTTGCAACAAATTTTCTCAGCAAGCAAAGCATTGCTGATTTAGTTTTGCCCGATTGTCTTCTGTTCTGGACAACATATTTAGTTTATATTTATTGTATAATATGTAATTTTTGTGAAATTAGTTTCCACTCATTAGTTTTGTTGTACTTCTGTAGTAATTATAATGAAATATTCAAAACTTGATGTTGGAGGTCTAAAATAGTGCAATCTTAGACTCTTTTAGTTTACGATCAGGGTTTTGAAAATCATATCTTGCCTAAAGTGCTGTAATTTAGGTTGGTGAGATAACTGTAACACTTGATGTGAAAAAATTTGAAATCACACCAAATCCATACCAATTTGTAAAATTGCATAATAGGAATTTCTCTCTTCAGCATTGCAAAGGATGAAAGTGATTTGAATTTTTATAGTGGGCCACCAGAGGAACATGCTATTATGACTTTTGAAAGTGGGTTGGCTTCTGAAAGTGGTAATTCAAAAGCATGGACCAAACAAAAGACCATCAGAACTGGTCTGCCATCCCCAGAAGTATCATTTCATACGGAGGACATTTTGACCACAATATATTTTAGCTACCATTAGGGAACATGACATCTTTTGTTGTGAATCAAACTCACTGCTGTTTGATAACAAGAATGATGACTTAACCAACTGGGCCATTGTGACCACATCTATTGCAATATAAAATTATATGAATAAAATTCTAACTTTTATTCTTCTAATTTATTAATTTATGTGACTTAGTTTAATTATATTTGGAGCAGATAAACCAAAGAAAAATTTTGTTGGTTATTAAAAAAACATAATGATGCATCCATCTTTTGCCACTTCTGTTGAACTAGGCAAGAATCAAGTTTATAATTTACCTTCTAAGTACCATTTAAACTTTTTTATTGCACTTTATATCCTTTTAAATGTGTTTGTGTAAAGTTTTGTATCCTTGAAAAGAAGATTATATTTGGCTGTGTGATCCTACCTCTAATAAACAATTAACAATCATATATTCTCTATGACTCTAAGATCAATATATTGATGGACCAAAAGATTAAAATTTTTTTTATGTTCCATCCTTTGATTAAATATTTGCTTATGATACCTTCAGACACCTTACTCTTATAACATCTTCAAACATTTATCTGCCATTTTTTTTCTTTCCTTTACTATAATAATCATTTGTTTCTAAAATTACACCTTGTTTCATTATGATTTAGTTTCCTTCAAGGAATACCATACATAATTAATCACAACAATTTCAAATAATTCACTGAATGAACAATATGTAAAACTTTATATAACTTATAAATATTTACTCAATATATAATCTTTTTATATTATTGGTATTTTTCCAACAATATGTGAAAATAGCAATAATGCCAAAAAAGGGTATTATGAAAATGATTTTTTATTATACTCCAGCAATGCCCAAGTTTATTTCCATCAGAAATAAACTTTGGTGTTTAAATAAGTTTTGTCAATAAATGATAATAAATATATAAAATATTTACTACATTTTTGTAGTTTCTAAAAATATAAACCTTCTTAAACAATACACAAAAGTAAATATTTATGACAATAGTAGCAATTTTTTTCTTTCCTATTATGATGATCATTGTACAGGAGCATAATGAAATTTGCTCCTGTACGATGATCATCATAATAGGAAAAAATTTATAGCTCCAAATTTTTTCCTCTCTTTTTATCATTATGCTTACTATTCTCATCCTTTACATAGTACCTACAATGTATTTAGTAATTTTAATTGATAAAATAATGATTAACTACTTCAAAAACAATCCAAAAAAAAGGATATTTGTCTTTATTTCTTTTTTTAATGACTTTCCTCCAATAATAGGCAACAAACTAAATACTAACATATAAATATTGGATACACACTAGATTACTGTTACTTAAAATGTATTTTATTTATTCTTCGTTACAGAAATGCATTGAATATCAAACCTATGTCTAGGTTTCATCAGAATGAAGGTTGGGTCACTTCTAATTTTAAATCATTAATGAAGGATGACACTCATATTTTAATATTCATGTTAAAAAATGTAAGTTTATTAAAATAAATCTTAAATTTTATTAGAAAGTTCTACTTCCTTAGATGATTATAAATAGATTTTTAATAATAATTTTGTGAAAAAGGAACTTCTAAGTAAATATAAATGATAAAAATAGCAAAACTTTTACTGGAATTAATTAAAAAAACATATTATTATATTTTATATTGATATTAATAAATTTGAACATATATTTGCAAATTTTGATGCAGCATTTAATTACTGTAGTTCTGTGACCAGTGATAACATCAAATGTATTAGTGGTACTTTCTCAGTTCTGTGTACAATACCATGATGGAAATATTCAGTACTTATGTATTAACAGACTGCAACCAATTTTTGTATGAATAATTATTTTCCAAGTAAAATACATAAGTCAGTGTCTTGTTATTGTTTTCTTTTATAATTATCATATATCAACACGGTTCTAGTAGAGTGGCATCCTCTTGACACAAAATTGGGAATGATGACACTAATACTGAAGTACCAAATACTCTATTGTAGTAGTTCATTATCATATGGTTCACTACCTTGATGTAATTGAATTGCCTTATTTATAATTTATAAATGGAAATTTCACTTGTTTTAATTATTTTTCAGCTCATGCTATTAGTATCCTATGTTTGAAAAATGCATGATGCTTCTTTAAAGTAAAATACATGACATTGTATCTCTGCTTTTCTTACTTTTCAACATACAGAAGCAACTGTTTGATTGTTGCTATAGTCAGAATGTATTCTCAAATATATTAATAGAAAATATTTATCTTGAATTGCTAAGAAATTGGCTCACTGCCATTCTATATGCATTTTAATTTATCAGTTTAAACAACAACAACAAAAAAAGAAAACACCCATAAGGTAAATAAATAATAAAAAAATTACTCATTTTGATTTGATATATTAAATTTAATATGCTGTGAACCACAAACAATTAAGTTTGCTTACTTATTATCATTGTGTATGTATACAGTTCTTAAAATTCTATTTGTTTATCAATAAACAATTATGGATTTTAAAATGGTCTACAATAAAATATATAGAAGTAAAGATTTCATTAGATAGGGAAGATTATAGATATTGTGCTTTGGAACTTTTTGTTTTAAAATTTTTGACATTCTAATTTTATATTTATTTATCCATAGTTAGATTAAATTTCTGTCATTTTTTATATTATTTCAAACAAATTTATTAATATATACCAAAAATATTATGTTATATTTCTGAATATGTTATTTATAATGTCATTTTGAGATAAATATAATAAGCAAAAAAAAAAAATCATATCTTACTATAAAAAAAATTTCTGTTTGCCATTTTTTTTTGATATAGTATTTTTTCAGATTTTTTTTAGAATTATCATAGTTGTTGCAAATATTGATATTTGTTATCATTGGAAAATTTTTAAATATTTTACAGTAACAATGATTCTAAAATATATTTTATATTTAATTTTATTCACTCTTAGCAATCACTCTTGTCAACCTCTTTGTTATAAGTTGGTTAAAAAATCAAACATACAAACTTGTTATTATTATAAATTTTTTCTCTTTGATTTTTTGCATATATTTTGTAAATAAATGAAAAGCAAATAATTTTTACTTTTAATTTTATTTATAATTTATTTATCTAACATGAATTTATTTAACCGCTATAAATCTTTTAATACAAATTTAGTAAATAGTTTTTTACTCTATTCCTCTTTATAAGTTAGAAAAATGCATCTTTTAATTAAAGACTTATCGAGTTACATGTTTAAAAAAATCCCAATATGCAGGTATTATTTATATATAAAAACTCTTCTTTAGCAAAAAAGAAAACTGAGATGTACATTTGAAAATGTTTTTAGCCAAAACTTTATTAAAAGCTGTGAGTATATTATATTAGAATGTTTACACATTTCAAATTGATTTATCAAATCATTGATTCAAATCAAATTGAATTTTAAATTTTATTATAATTATGCCGTCTTCTCCTCCAATCTTGTCCAAAATTTACTGAGATTTCAAATTTCTTCTGACTTTATTTCGTTATTGACAATAAATATTTTTAAGCTGTTAATTGAGACAAATATTATCATTGATTTACTGTTACGTAAATACAGATAAAACCAGAAGAGGTTTTTTCAGAAAACTGTGAATTTGTATACATTGGCAAAGGTTTTTTGTATTTTTTATTTAATTAAAAGTTGTCTTATTAAAATGCATTTTTTTTCTTATTTGAATGTAGTATCTTTATTTTGATAATGAAATTTATGAACATTTTTAAATAGAAAATATGTATGTGTAACCACATGTTATAAACATTCTAAATACATTGCTATTTAATATTTTAATTGATATTTAAAATTTATTATTAAATTGCTTTTAGCTTAGCTTAGAAGATTTTTCAACATATACCAACCGAAAAAATGTTTTTTCTCCATTAAAGGTAAATTCTATGTTATCTAAATAGCAATCTATTATGGTTTAATTTCATTCTTTATGTTCTTGTTGAGTTTTGAAAGGTCTAGTCAAATTTTTAATTTATTCCCATATCTTTATTAAGATACTCCATAAGTAGTTCATAGCTGAAGTATCATTACATTTTTATCAGATTTTTATATTTCTGAACTTTAGAGTTTCAAAATAAATTGTGTGTTATTTCATTCATACAAACTTGTTGAAAACAAATTTTTATGTACTATATAAAGGTTCTTGCAAAATTTCTTCTTTTATGGTGTTAATTTTTTTGATTAGTTATGCAATTCAAACTTAAGTTTTTAAGTTTTTATTTCAGTATTTAGAAATTCTACTAATTATAAAATATTGAAAACATAAAAAAAATTTATATCTGTTTTTGCATATTCTGTTCTCCAACTGAATGATATTTTTTGATTAAAAGTTCTTAATCATTTATACAGAAATTAATAACTTATTTTATCTTATATATTTAGAAAACTTAGCAAAAATAAATGTATTAATGTAATGATTATTGAAATAAAGCTGGATGCAAACAAAAACTTTTAGTTTTCAATTAATAAAATATTTACTTCAAAACAGCAAAGATAATGAATTCTTTGAACAAAGGACTAACCCATTAGAAGAATCATTAATAAATTTTACAATTTTATGAAAAATATCTGGGAATAAAAGAAATTTTCTCATAATTTTTTAAATTCAGGATTATGTCTTTATATTAAGTGGTATGTTATTTATTTAATTAAAGACAGTATTATTTTTTGCTAGTTAATACTTTGAATTTTAATTTTGGCAAAAAGGAGTTTTGGAAGAAGTTGTTAAAATAAATATCAAATTAAAATATAATTGATTTCACTAAACTATCTTTAGCTGCTTACAAAAACAAAAATTTCAAATTAAATAAAGCATTATTAAAAAATATGCTTAATTTAATTTGAACTCTCTACACCTAACTCTTTTATTTATCTATCCAGTATTATTTTTCAGATTATGATTTTAAAATCAGCATAATGTAAGCTTTTATATACCATAAATTATATTTTCTCTTAAAGATATATAAATAATATAAATATTCTATTGAATTTCATAAACTTGATAAATCAGAAAAGTATCAAACAAGATCATAATAACTTATATTTTCTTATAATAGATTATAAATTTAATTTGTAAAACAATTTTATTAAAGTATATTAAATTTTTTTAAAGATAAAAATGTTTTTTAAAACAAAAAAAAAAAACCATTAAGTTATTTATTGTTTCCTTTATTGCAATTTTTTAATTTTCAACTCCCTTGTTTAGATTTTACATTTTGCAAAAATACTTGTCTTCTGCTGAAAAATACTTTATAAACTTTTTACTGGAAAATTTATAGTCATAACTGATGCTGTATACTAAAACCATTAAAGGATATTTTTTTTAATTTTACTGATTAATATTTGCATAATGATTAAATCTATTGTTAAGTAAATAAACTCATTTACAAGTGTGGTATTGTTATTGTTTACATCTCAACTAACAAAAATATTTATTTTTAAAAGTTAATTTGTGGAAATGATTAGTATGGATTAATGTTATAAAGTGACAAAAGTATTACTATTTGGTACATGCGTATTGGTTTCATCACAACTTTTTAAGCCAATTTAATTTCAAAGAAATTTACTTATAATTAAAAAATTTATTGTTAAATTATGACTATACTTTTCATAATTAGTAGTTAAAGAAATTTTCTAACTATAGATTAAACTCAAATTCTACTTTAGTTTTGGCATGAAATTAGCTGTGGAGACACTAATACATACCCATTATTTTTAGCAGGTTTCTTATATTGTTAACTTATTACAGATTAATAATATATAATTTTGTTTTCTCTTAATTTCTCTCAAATACTTTGCTATTCTAACTTGCTTTGAACAAAATGTTTTTAATTGTTTTACACTGTGCAAAAAAATATCACTACATTCTTCATGAAAATTCTTATGAAGGAATAAAGGTTGCATTGGAAACATGTATATCTTACTGCCAATTTCCATAATTTTAATTATATCACAGTTAGAATTTCAAATCATAATCTATTATTCATAAGAATTTCTTTTTATTTTATCTTTTCACACACAAATCCTTTTTCATATATTCACTATTACCAATATTATATTCTAAAACATTTCTCACACAGATATTTATTGTTGGAAGTTAATATCTGTGTAAGAAATTAAGTATTAAGTTATTAGTTATTATAGAAGGAATATTAAGTTTCTCACACACTTAGTTGCGAATCCTTATAGAAAAAAGAGAAGAAAAATTTAAGATGCATTATATGTAAACATTATTCCAGTTCAATATTTTTTATCCTTTAGTGCTAGAAATTAGTATATAAATGTTGCATGTAAACAATCTGAAAATTTTTGACATTGTTGTTAAATTTGTTAATAATAAAGGAAGTACTTTTGATAAAACATAAATAATAATAAAATATATTCTATGTATGATTTATTTATGTAATAAAAGTTTAATTCCTTTCAATGAATATGTTCAAAAAATTAAAGTAGAATTGAAAAATGCTTTTAATAAGATCGTTATTCATGAATAATACCTTTCAAAGATTCTGATTTAAGAACTAGTAAAGTTAAGCCTTGCTTAATGAGTGTATACCAAAATACAAAATTCAAATTATGAGTAAAGCAAAATATAAAAACATACTTTCTTAATATGCATTATTTCTCACAATAAATGAAGAAACATCTTGAGTTCATGAACCTTATTCCACTAATATCTTGGCTATTAATTTGATATTGAATGCTCATTCCATTAACATCTTATTGTAGCATATAAAATTGTATTCTGACACATTAGTAGTTTTTTTTTGTATTTCTTAAATATTTGAAACTAGTTTATGTATTTGTTTCCAAACTAAATGGTGTCATAAAAAAAATCAACTATGGTATTCAAATGCTAAATTATTGAAAAATTGGAAAAATGTGCAATAGTGCATTTAATGACAGATTTATAATACAAATAATTTACATTAAACACTTTTTTTGTATGATACTACTACTTGAAGATAATAGTATTCAATTAAAACATTTACATTAAATGCTATTATCTTCAAAAGTAGATATATGATTAAAGAAATAGCTGTGTCAAAACATATCACTAGAACTTCAATTCAACAGCCAAATATTCTAAATCATGCTGAATGATTGCTTCGCATAAGTACAATAAAAATGAAATCTAACACTATTAATAAAAACATTATTTTTCTAAAAATAAAAACAAATTTCTGACCTCATTAGAGACACCAGAATCAAATAAATAGTAATGATTAACTATTAGTGGTTTGAAGATTTTAAAATAAGAATTTGCTGGTACACAGTATTATAGAATGTAGAAAAACAGCAAAATGAGGCATAAAGTCTAATATATTTATAGGGAATTGCTTTATGTAAAAGGATTGAAGTATAAATAATAATTTGTTAAAAATTTTATTTAAATGCTTTATTCCATGTTATATTTATTCAAATAGTAAAAATAATTGTCTTTAATGATTTTCTTACATTATGAATAAAATTAGAGCAAATCATTAAATGATGCTTCATTTTATGTGATTCTAAATCCAACATTGAAAAAAAAAATTTTAAAGTACTTTACTGACTATTTTAAGAATTTTATATATTTTCTGTAAATTTCGGTTGTGAAAATTATTTTGGCTATCACTAACATTAAGAAAATCATAACATTTAGACATTAATGTTAACTGTATGTATATCTTAATTTTTTTCTACTTTTGTAGTCTTTCTTAGATACTTGGCCTCATATTTTTATATCTTCTATGAGAGATCCTCTTAATCTTTTACAAGAGAAGCATTGTAATATAATGGAAATTAAAGTAAATAAGACGTTAAATAACTTCTCTATACAATTGATTGCCTTAACACTTACTGAATATTGTATTGTAGTTGCTCATTTGGATGAAATTACAAGATTTGAAGTACAAGGTATATAAAAACCTTTAAATTTATCAGATTTATTTTGCTAATTCTGTACTCTTTTGTAGTGTAAATATAATGTTTTTATATTGCTATTAAAATATTCTTCTGAAGTATTTTATAAAGTTTCTCTCTTATTTTCAATGCTGGAAATTTAAGTTTTTTAAAAATATTATCACACATACACACATTTTAAAAATAATATTACACACATTTTTCTATATAGATTAATATCCTTTTAAAATATTATAATAAAATGTGAATTGATTTGTGTAATATCTGTATATTTGAAAAGTGAGTTTATGTTTCATGATTTTTCATTAATTAGTAAACATGGAATATATTGTAATGAGATTGAAAAATCCATTTAACTTTGCACATAAAAAAATCTGCATTTCATCTTCAATTTTTTTAATGTGATATTAATTAGTAATAGATACAACATATAACTAGTATAATCTAAAAATGATAGTTTAACAATATAACTATTATTTTTAGATTATACTAATTTCTCCTTGTAAAAACTTAATATTATTGTCAATAAACTTAAAATGCCAAATTACTTGAAATGTGTTTAAAAAAATTTTTTTTTCGATGTAAAGGTTTGATTGTTAGTTTCTATATATTTTTATTAATTATATCATACCGTTACGATCCTCAAGGAAACCTCTGTAGAATATTAAATCATTAATCAATAAAATTCAAATTTAATTTCAGGTTAAAAATTTTAGATAGTTTTCTCTAATTTGAATTTTGATATTTTATGAATGTTTTAAAATTTGCTGCAGATGCTACAATTTGATGCATATTACCAAGATAGTTATGTGTAACAGAGTAGAAATATGTATCAGGATATTGTAGAAATAGTTTTGCTAATCTTTTTTGGTGTACTCAAGACTATTTTTTTTTATCTGATACTTAGACATCTTAGATACTTCCTTAGCTTATCCTTTTATATTACACCTAAATAATTTGTGAATATTACATCAAGTAATAAACTGTTGGTTCGATCTATATCAAAAAGGTGTTCCTGGTTAGTTAACTAAAAACACTTAGAGAAGCCTCTAAAGTTTGATTAGAGAAATCATTCATTTTGTTTTGAATCTTAAAATTAATAAAAACTTAAAAACAATAAATTACTATTTATAAAACAATAAATTACTATTAATATAACAATAAATTACTATATGAGCTAGATTGCATGAAATAGTATTTCATTACTAAACAGGCTCAGAAACTAATAATCTTTTAAAACTATTTCTAATGCTTTTTGACTGCCTGAACTAATAGCAATATATTTACATCTATACATATAAATTTTACAGCTCATAAATATGATAAAATCTTCTTGAAATATAATTAACAATTATTCAAAGTTCTTGAGAATTTAGTACCATTACTTGGACAGTATATATCTCCAGTTGTGTTTAGTTTAATTTAAACTTCCTAGTTTTCAAAAAAAATAATAATAATAATAATAATAAATAAAGCAAATTTTTCTCTTTAAAAATATCTTTTTTGGGGAGGGGGGTGTAAAAAGAAAACACATTCCTAAGTTATTCAATCTATGTAGGATTTTGGCCTCCTTCAACAAATAGCTCCATTATATATATAACAAGCTTTTCTTCTCATTTTTAATCTTCATCTTTTTCAAATCCTCCTATACCCCACCCAGCCATCTCTTTCTGAAATGTAAAATTTTTTACCTTCCAGTCTTCCTATGTTTTTTACTCTTTCATCACTCATGGTGTCTGATCTATTGTATTCTTTTTGTTTACTATATAGAGCTTATTTAATTCTAAATTACTCCAAATCTTACACATATCTCTATCTCTAATTGGTCCATATATTTTCTTTAAAGAATAATCAATGTTTCTTTTTTCTGAGTTGTAGTCCAAGTGTCTACTGCATAAATTACAATAGGTCTGTTATTAATCTGGTAATGAGTGGAGTCTATATAAGTTCTAAAAACACCTTGTCCCATATCAAATTGTGAAATCCTGATGACTTTTCTGTCTTTTGTAGTGAATCATTTGCCACAGAAACTGGCTTCATTAGAATATTTTCACTTTCTGGTGAGAAATACAAATTTGGATTTTGAATAATAGCTGGAGCTCTATCCAATTGGATACCCTCACATGTTGACATTGCTGGTAATAAGACTGCAGACACCCTTGCTAAAAGTGGAGCAGAACTGCCTTTGCCTTCTTGGACATCTCTTACTTTTTTCAGAATTGAATTCCTGCTTTAGCACTTTGCAAAGTCTTGTTGTCCCTTCTGCCCATTACAGGTATTAGGGCTTTGGCAGTTCCTTGTCTCTCCAGTGCAGTCATTTCTCATATTCGCAGTGATCACCTGAGATCTATGACTGACAAATGGAGTAAGGATTTTCCCTATATGTATTCTAAATGCACTAGTTACCAGGCTATGTATGACCATATCCTTAACTACCTTAACCTGACTAGAAGAGATCTTTGCAAGGATCCACTCCCAATTCTGTATAAGCTCAGAGTTTCTGGAGTCATGGGCTTACATTAGCTTTGCTGATGAGTAGGTACTGGCAACAACACTATGATCATTTGTCTCATCATTACTTACCACTTAGTCTGATTATCTAGAACCAGAAATGAAACTACCTAGTTAGATGTAATAAAACCTCAAAGTTTATTTTGTGTAGCTAACTGAGTGTATTAAAATAATTCTTACTTCTTTGCTTGAGTTTTTGCTTACTAAGCACCTTCTTTATATTTGCATTAAACCAATAGCTATAATTGGCATGAAAAGATTCAAAAGTGCATGTCGATGGAAGGATTTCTCCTATATTTTTTTATTCAGAAAATCTTGATACTGGTATTACTAGAAATTCTTTTATGAGTACACCTAATGATTACAGGTTTGCTTAATATCTTTTTGACAAGTCTTATGAAATCAGATTTCAATTACTAGAAGACAAATAATTTTGTGGTCAATGAAAACTTTATTTACTTTTAAACTGTTGACTCTAAAATAAATACTGGTTCTGCTTCTGATATGTTTTCCTGTGAATGGTTCTAAGTTATCTCATTCCTTTTGAAAAACATACTACAATATTCCAAGTCTACCAGTTTCATGTGCAGTAAAGTATACTTGCACAGGCTACTTTCACAAGATAATAGTTATCTGTTCTGACAGAAACAATATACATTACTGGCTTTACAGAAGTCTACACTTGTTTCTGTTCTTGTTTGTGAATGTTACATTACTCTTTTATAATTAGCTAATGATAATATTCTCACCTTACTGTGGGTGCCTTAGCATTCTTAAATCGAGCAAATTGCTTTTCAATGAGTTCACAAAGCTGACTTTTTTTTTAGTTTTTGAAAATATGTTTTGAGATTTTTTGTTAAAATAAATTATTTACACTTTTAAAAGAAATAAAAACTTAGATATTTTTTTTTTTTTTTTTGTGATGGCAATACTTTGGATCTTATTTTTATTTATTTGAATTAAATGAAAGTTACATCTTTGTTGTGAGTGAATAACTTTTCAACAATTATGTAACAAAATCCTTCAATTACCTTTAGTTTTACTTACTTTTTAACCTTGCACTTCAAATCAGATCTAGAAATTTGTCTTTCGAACTGTCAGTACCAAAATCAAATTTCTGTGAAAATGTTATCATCTATATTAATACATGAAATGGCAGATTTAGAACTGATTCCTATACCTAATAGTTTTAGATTTTTTTCCTTCTTGTAATAGAAATTTTTTAGAAGCTCAAAATTCTGTGATCATACAATGAACATCAAAAGCATCAATAAAACTAATTTTAGCTTATTAAACGACTTCTACCAGTTTGAATTCTTAGAATACTTATGTCAAAAATGCAAGTTCTACTTATTTTATTTATTAACTATAATTCAAATTAGAGTGATGTAGTTTCAATTGCTTATGTTATAACCTCCTTTTGAAATTTTTTTAATCAAAATAAATTTAAATTGCTAAAAATACATTATTAAATGTTTGAAATATACTGTTAAAGTATGTTTATAGGGTACTACATTTGTATAAAGTTTTTAATAATATTACAAGGCAATTATATATTTGTAATTAATTTATTTCTATAATAGATAATAATTCATTATTTTATACAAATAGCATTTTCATTTTACTATGTAAGAATTTCCTAAAAAGAAAAATAGTAAATGTTTCAGTTTTTTATCTTTTACCGTGATGTATAAAAAATAATTATTCTACTTTTATATTTTTTGTAGATATCGAAGAACTATTCTTACTATCTTCAGAAAATTTATTTTTTAATATAATTGGTTTTTTCACTGGTAAAAATTCATCTTGGTCACAGGACATTCAAGTAATATATGTATAAACTTATTCATAAAATTAAAAAACATTAAAAAGTTAAATCTCATTTGCAAAGTGATTGATACTATTTCTTGCATAAATGTTATTTGGTTGTGTACTTTTTGTTTTAAAATATTATATTTAACATCAATATTTGTTTTATTAACAGATTACTGTTTACTTCTATAAGTATTATATCAACTGTTTGGTCTTCAACAATTTATTTTCTTTCTATCTTCAATAGTATCATACTAACATTGATAAATTTATTTCTGTAATTTTAAAGATCTGCTTATACTTCATATATATAT
>JAPDSC010135738.1:56493-109818 GCA_026290005.1 Latrodectus geometricus | reverse complement strand
ATATATATATATATATATATATATAACAATCTTTAAACTGCACATTGCCTAAAGTAAGCCACAATTCTAATTTGCTTTTTTTCATTTCATGCAAATATTCACTTTCTCATGTGAAGTTAAAATTTCCTCATATCATATTAGAAGTATTAAAGCAACAGCTTAATTTCTTTTAAGATGAACAAATCATTGATATCTTTCTCCTTTTTAGTTAAAATTAAGTAACATTCCATATCTCGTGAAAAATTATTTTTACTTTTATAAGTGTAAGTTAATGAAAGTATTTATTTTATTCTATTTATGAAGTAATTCACTTTATCGGAGAGATATTTAAAAATTTAACTTAATTCTGTTGTTCATAAGTTATTACTTTATTGTAATGTAAATTTGCTTACAATGTTTATACAAATTTATTTAATAATAAATATATATATGTACTAGTAATTATCAAAATAGAGGAAATACCATAAATTTATGAGTATATATGTATAGTAATATGCCATAGGATTGGCATCTTTGGTATGTAATACAATTTGATTTAACCAGGGGATTAAACGATATAAATGTTTAAAATAGTATTTTCATATGGATATATTGCAAAAATTCCAAGAGAAATGCTGGTAAAAGTTATCGATTCCAGATTGCTCTAAAATAGACCATAACAATCTCATTATGCAGCAGAAACTCATTTTTAGGATCTTATTGAGACTAATAAAATAGCTCTTAAAATCATAAATTTGTAAAATATAAATAAGTGTCAAATCTTGAAATTAGTTTTTTTATCAAACTGTTCTTTCAGTCTCTCTTTTATAAATTATTTGGGATAATATAAGTATAAGTATTATTTGGGAAAAGTTATTTAGTATGCACTGATTATAAACATGTGGAAAATATTCATACTTAATAACAATTCCTACTTTCATTTTATTGAAGAAAAATCAGTGAAATAAACAATTTTTGTCTACTTCCAAGTTTATTTCTTAAAAAAAAATGTAAAATCAGGTAAATATCCTTGGCCTTTTTCAATCACAGTAGCTTCATTAATAAAACATGCATGACAAAATAATATAAACGTCATTTTTTCTGTATCATCAGTGAAAGAATAGATTGACAAGTACATTGATCCTAGAATGTCAATTTCATTAGATGATTCCAAGTCCTGATCACTCTTTCCAAAATATTTCTTGTAATGTTTACATTTGATGCTATCGATCATGCTCTAATGCATGGAATATAATTAAGGAATTATATCAGAAGGGGAAAAATTCTTCACAAAAAAAAATTCTTCTTGAAAAAATCTTTAATTACAGCAAGAGCAGTACAATTAGTTATTCATAGTGTGGCAGATTTTTGATTCTCCAATAAAATTATTGATCCAATTTTTGTCAAACATAAAGGAAAAAAAAAAGCTAAAATTTGATAGTAGAAAAAATAAAAACTAAAAGTGAATTGAAATAAGTTTGTCAAACAGAATTTTTCCTGTATAAATTAGAATTTAATTTTGCCAAACAAAATTAGATTTTAATTTATAACTGAGGTATAAAACTACTATTATTAGAGACCAACCACCAGTTTGTAAAGTCTTGAGTGTTCATATATTGATGGTTCTTGAGTATGAGTGTCTTCTGTATTGAGGTTAGAGGCATGATGATCAAGATAACTTCATCTTTGTGTTCATTTAACAATGATTTGATTAACATCTCTGTATAAATAGTATCATTTTCAGTCTTGAAAATTTCACTTTATGCTGAAAACAAAGTTTTGTGTCTTAAGATGGACTTAATCTACTAATCCTCTCCATATTGACTCGCCCTTTCTGTATTATGATTGATGTAGTAAAAAGCCATATCATGGTTTTATTAAAAAAAATCCAAAATAACTTTATTTTTACCTTATAGTATGATACATAATTAGTTGTTTCAACTATTCAGATAACTATATTAGCAATGTATATATATTATTTATTCTAGGTTGATTCAAATATGAAAACCCGAAAATTATTACAAGCTGTAAATGATAATGATATTGATATTAATTATAGAAATTGTATTCTTTTTTATGCCACCAATATATCGATTATTGCTAAAGGTCTTTTCAATGGGACAATATGGCTGGAATCTGTTTCTAAAATAGACTCAATATGTGCAGAAGAAAAAAATTCAGCGTAAGTTTTTCTGTGATTATATGTATAATGTTTTACCATAAAGAATTTAGATGCTGGTCAAAAAATTATTATGGTTATATGTATGCATGGTAATAACTGTATATTATTTTATACTATATTGAGGGATTAAATAATTCATTACTAAAATTCCTTAAGCCAAATATATTTAATAAATTTTATTTATTAACTATAATACTTTGACAATACCACTTACAATTTAGCATCAAAAATCAAATATCATTTCACTTTACTCATATGTTTTATTTCTATTTATTGTGTGTCACTGTTTAAAACTCCTATCTTCAACTTTACCTTTAATGCAGTTTCAATATGCAGTCAAAGAATTATCTTTTTTAGAATTGTATAATAAAATGCAAAAAAGATGTTAGTTCTCTGTTTACATATGCAAATGGGTATTGCATCTTGTAAAAGATGCATAATTTATTTATTTCAAGTACCCAAATAATTGACTATGACAACATCAGGTCCCCCTTTTTGCTCAAGGGACAGAATTGATTTCATCTAATATAGTAAAGCCTGCAGTAGATTTGCCATTGTAACTCCAAAAGTGTTGGAACCTAATAATTTAGAAACTGGGATCAAACAATAGTCATTTGTAGTTTCATTTCACTTTAAATAATCAACTGATGGAAAAATTACTACCAGAGAGATATTTAACTCTAATTAATGTACATATATAACATGCAAGTTTGATTTGAAAATAAAGTTATTGTATATTTTCTTACATAATGTAATGCTATTTTAATCACAGAAGTATTTAGTTATGTTTTAATAATTGAGTAGACTTTAGTACAAAATTAAATTCTTTTTAAAGGCTCCATAAAGTCAGTAGTTCCCATTTGATTAGTAAACAAATTCTTTGAAACATTAAAAAAATTCAAAACTAATTGTTTGACAAATATTTATGAATCAGATATCAAAGTTTCAACTAAAGAATTTACTGGTTTCTTTAGATTTTTGCAAAAAGCTAATCATTACATTTATGTTGCAGTACAACATATCAACATTCTGCTCATGTAAGAATATGATTTATAAAAAATAAAGTGGGGGGGGGATTACACAAATTTTTATAAATTGATAAATTCCTATTAATTTAGACTTGGGATAAAAGGCATTCATTATAAATATATACATTCATAAATTCGTGTTCAAGTAATTTAATAATTTATTTTATTAAAATTTAAAAATCAATTATGCATTTAAAACTTTAAAAAAATTTGAATGAAAAACAAATTCAGTCAAAGTTGTATTTGTGCAGAAACAAATGTCACTGTTCTTCAACAATATTTTCCCTGATTTTTGATATTAGAATTATAATTTAAATTGTCCAAAACTGGCACCATGCTGTAAGTCTGTATGTTTGCAGACTAACAGTATATGTTACATTTTCATCAAGGTATTATGTTAGTAACAGGGAGTAAACAATAGGGCAAGGAAACTGGATAAGAAATGAATAGCATTAGAATGTTTTTCTCGTAGATTTCATTTTTTGTTTTTTTCTGGTAATAAGCTTATTGTCATCTGAGAGAACTAGAAACAATTCTGCATTTGTATTAAGATGTGTCAGATTTGGTGATGGATATGTAATGAGTTATAGAATATTTCAATTTAGACACACTGATCTCCACATTATTCGAAATCACTCAGATCAAGTATGTAAGGATGAAGTTTTCATGTTTTTGCAGTCCTTTAAACTGGAGCAATTGAAGATGACTTCGTGTTAACAGACTACAATTGCAGGATGATTTTTTTTTTCTAGGAGTGAATCATATGAATGTAATAACCCTAATATGATTTAAACATAAGCCCAGTAGATTGTTTGGCCATTATGTGCAGGCAATTTGAATGCTTCATACTGTCCCCCGCAAAAGTCTCCAAGAATTGGTTAGAACTTTTATGGAAGCATAAGACATTAATGCTCCTCTCATCAAGTTCATGCTTTGAAGTGTTTAATATTGCTGGCTATTTCGGAAAACCACATCTTTTATTAAAATCATTTTCTTTGAAGGAAACATTTATATATATATTTTCCCACTTGCAAAAGTTGGAAAATATATATATATATATATATATATATAAATTATTTTGCTTGTATATACAAATATTCAATAAATTATTTCCTGTAAAATATGTATATTTTTTCTCATATTTTATGACATTAGTCAATCTAGTATCACTTATCTACGTAATAAGCCAAATAATTCATAAGTTCAATATTTTTAAATTGTTCTGAACAGTGTATTTATTTTGGTGAGAATAGTATTATGATATTTATTATTATAAATTTTTATTTAGATTTGATTATATTGTGCACCAAATTCTAAATGATGAGAAATAATCCTATTAAATAATTCTTACTCATATTGGTTGAATACTTTTTACTAAGTTAATTTATCACCAATGTAAATAACTAAAATAGTCACTATAAATTAATTGTTTAAATCAAATTTAAAAAAATAATAAAATTAAAAAAATTGATTTTTAAAATAAAATTACTTATTGCTGCTCACTCTTTTGTGTTTGCCTTTCTATATGTAAATTTAAGATATTTAAAAAATTTAAGATTCTTAGTTTGAAAATCACTATCTTTTAAATATCTATCTTATTAATTTGAAATTCAATTGCACTTATCCATTAATCAGTTATAGAACTGAATTTTTATGCTATGTTACAACTAATTTTCTAAATATACCAAAACCAGAATCATAAAAATAGGATGTAAAACATTTGTTGAATTAAACCTATTATTATAAACAATATGACTGATATTTTAGAAATCAAGCTTAAATTTTCTTAATTGTTGACCAAATTAAACTAGATTTGGTACACAACATTAATTTGATTAACCCTATATTTAGAAGTACTTATAAAGTCAACAATGATATTAAGCAATTAAATTTGTGAATAAATATTTGTCTACATTCATTTACCAAATTTTAAAAAAACAGCATTTTTTTTTTTTTTTTTTTTTTTTTTTTTTTTTTTTTTTTTTTAAAGGAAAAATTAAAAGATATTATGTGTTGAACATAATGTCTTTAAATTTTTCCAGTTCTATGCTTTTTGCAATGCATTTGAAAATTTAAGAATTCATGTTTTTAATTACAAATACTTTTTATTAGAAAAGAAATCGATTTGAAAAAAATATAAATTTGATTCAAATAATGTCAAATTTAGAGTTGATTTTTAAGATATTTAGTCTTAAGGTAATTTAAATTAAACTAATTGCAAAAATTAATGAAACTTTATTTTCTCTCTGTAACCTGCATAAAATCACTAAGATTCAATAAATTTAAATTGTTACTGTTTTTTTATTAATTTAAAAGTTTTTATGATTTTTTTTCCTTTAAATAAAGTTATGTAAAAATGTTGAGCATTAAATTTTTGCATGAAAATACAAAATATTTAATATATAATATCATCAAAAAATGAACATGATAAATTTTTCATTATCTATTTGTGGTGAGATTTTCCTTTTACTTATTTTTGGTTGCACCATCCTTCTTACATGCATTTTCTCAGTTTTCTCCTGTTAATTCTACATTGTTTCAGAATTTAATTTTTATGATATCCATGCTAGTATTTGCATCTACAAGCAATTATTTTATGTGTTCCGTGTTACATAAAATGTACTTGAAAAATACCATATTTAAAATAAATTCTGTAATGTTTACATTTTTAAAAATTGCCCTTACATGCTCTTAAAAAATATAAATTTTCTTCCATGATTTCCAAAATGAGGTTGAGTGAAAGCATTCTTCCTAATATATCAGAACTTAAAGATAAAAACATCTCCTGTATGATAAGACAAAGAATGTGGCAATCTGGCAGACTTAGGCAGCATGAATTCTAATTTATATCAGGATTAGATGAAACTTTTATTAAGTAAATTTGGAATAATCAGAGTTTGAAAGCTTCACATGTTATTTAGTTTGGTGTAATTATTTTTGCCAGCAAAAATAAACAAAAACTTTCATTCAGTTTTAGTGCTTTGTAATATATTTTATAATATGATATGAATATTATATGTGTGATATTCTTTTAGTGTGTAAATATAAGTATGCTTTCATGATTTAATCTTTTCATTCATCTTTCTTGCCTATTATTTACTTTTCAATTATGTTTTCATTTTATATATTTTTCTTGGCTAACATTATATCTTAAAATGTAAGCCAAGATTTTGGAACTGGTGCTCACAATAATGTTAGCTACAGTTGAACTTAGTATGGATTTTACTTAAATAGGGCGATTTTTTGCATTTTTTAAGACATTTTTCTCAAGTGTAATGCCGCCCTAACTCTAATGCTACTTTTTTACAGAAATTATAGCATTTCAAAAGTATTTAAAACTGCTCGTGTAGATTATAATGTTCATCTTTATGTATTTTGATAAGAAACACCTACTTTTCTTCATTAAAAAGTAGATTTGTGATATTTTCAAAGAAGAAGCACTTATACTTAAAAATTATAAATTTGTTTTTGTTACATAGCAGATATAACATTGAAGCCATTATTATAAAACTCTATTTGTTTATTAATATTTTAAAGAAACTATTAATATAAATAACTATTTGCATATCAAAACAATCTTTTTTAGAAGTTTGCAGTACTTTTAAATGTACAACTGAATACAATTTTTATTTATAAGAATGCATAAGCATTCTTTATTTGCTGTTTATAAAATTTAGGGTAAATTAATTTTTTCTTAACTATAATATATTTTATGTTTCGTTTCCCTTTTATTTTTTTCAGGAAATATATAAAAGGAAAAAAAAAATTTTTATTTTATAAAGTTTTTTTTTTTTTTTATATTTCTAAAACAATTCAATTTGTTTTATCTTAAATGCTTATCACATGATATATGAGTATCATTTATTTTATCACTAAAACTAAAAATATTATTCTCTTATTAATGTTTTATTTAAATTTTAGGTTGGTAATGGTATATGATGTTGCCGTTGGACAAATTCAAAATGTAATTATTAGGTAAAATTTTCAAACATATTTTGTAAAAACACCATATTTTTTGTATATGTTGTTGATGTAATTGTTGGAAAATATTCAAACTATATATTATTTATAAGTTATTTAGTGTCTCATCTATGATATGTATAATATTTTTAACAGTTAATGATTTTCCTGAAGTATAATAATTTTTCTTCTTTTCTTGGGGAAGAAGATCTAATTTCTTTGTTTTATTACTCACATCTATTATAAATGAAATAAATTTACATCACCTATTAAAATCTTGTATTTTATGAAAACCATTTGTGAAATGAAATTTTTTATGAATTCTTCTATAATATTGACTTCTTAATCATTCTTTATTCTTTGCATGCATTTAAAATTTGAAATTAAATAGAACTGTACAAATATTTGAATGAAATACATAAAAATCCAATAAGAAAGGGCATATAAAATCAATTTTAAATAAACTAATTTTGTTTAATATTTTTAAATGTGTTCTTTGATGATCAGCAATTTATTTTTAAATTTCTAGAAGTTTCTCCACTGAAAAAAAAATTGAATATTTTTATTAAAAAATCAAATTTTTTTTATGAAAAGTTTGATTAGAGTGTTTATTTATGTATATTAATATCCTTCAAACATTATAGCCAGTGTGTTTTTTACCAAATTTTAATTTAAAAATATTTGTGATTATTAATTAATAAAATTAATTTTCCTATTAATAAGGGAACTTTTATTTGGATGTCTGTCTTTAATATCAAAATACT
Organism: Latrodectus geometricus; assembly: GCA_026290005.1. Classification (NCBI taxonomy): domain Eukaryota; kingdom Metazoa; phylum Arthropoda; class Arachnida; order Araneae; family Theridiidae; genus Latrodectus; species Latrodectus geometricus. The sequence continues at coordinate 101,905 of JAPDSC010135738.1, read as the reverse complement.
TTATTTCACTTATTTTTATTTTTGGCTTAACTATTACAATTTAAAGTTTTTGTTAAAACCCCTTTATAATCTGCAACCATTGAGCCTTAAATTATATTTACTAAAATAATTCTCATTAAAGAGAAAATTTTTATCTTAAAAAAAATAAAAAATTAAATTAAAATTAATTCACCTGATATAAAATATTTTATAAATTAAGGAATGAGTAGCATAAATATAGATGATGATACAATTTTAATCATTTTTTTCCTAAAATTTTAAGTATTTTTCATTGTGAATTTATGTTGTATAACCTGAGTATATTTTTGAACTAAATCCAAATTAGTTGAATATACTATATCCAACATAGAATAACTCCTAAATTGTGCACTCTATAATGATATGTGTAGAAATTTTCATTTGTGAAATAAAGATTAATGAAATATTGTAATATTTGTTAATATCAATTTTCAGAAGATTCTTTTTATAATCTTCTAATTTTGTAATACGGGTAACTTTTATTTAAATTTGTAGCAAAATAAAGGAAACTTTTTTTATAGATTTTAATTTTAAAAACATTTTTATTGAAGAACAAATAATTAATGTTTACCAGCCACAACTTGTTCAAATAATTATTAAATTTCTACATAATAGTTTGGCAATGTTTTGCTTTATAATATTTATTTAATTATGTATCATAATATCTGTATATAATGTCCACAAACCAAATCCATTTAAATGCCATAAAAATTGAAAAATATTATGATATGTTATGTATAAAAAGTTTGACTAGGAACCTTCTTCTCTTGAGCTTGTCAGATATGTGGCACCTCTGCATTGTTGCATTTTGTACCATCCTCCAAGCCCAATTTTTTCCTAGTTCCATTGTCTTGGGTCACCTACTTTGTTTATGAAGTCTGATAGGCCCTCAATGGAGTTTAGGTGTAACTCTTTAGGATATGGATTACCTAGAGTAGTGAATCTTGTAAGGGCAAGAGCATCACACTCATATAGGATGACTAGGAACCTTAATAAAAATTACAAACATTTGATAATATATTATAACACGTAGTATAAGTTAAAGTAGAATTAATGATAACTATAAAAATATTGTTTATTTTCTTTTTTATAGCTTGTTTCTAAAAAATATGTGTAAGAACTAAATCTAACACTTCATTCTCTTTAATTTATGCATATTTAGTTGTATGAATTATTGTGAGAACTATAAAAATATTGTTCACACACATTTTTATATGTATAGGAATATGTGTAAAAACTAAATGTAACATGAAAAAAAAATTTATTTTTTATTCATTGCTATGAAAAGATGGAATCCAATTTATTAATAATCTTCATGAAGATTTATGATTATATTGACTCAAAACATATTCACCTTATTTAGTTTCTTTAAATAAACAGAAGTGTCAAAACCCTATGATGCTTCAGTAATTGTTTTTCCCTTTTGATTGTCATAATTTTTTCTTCTATTATTTTCTTAATCATTTGTCATTTCAATTCTTTTACGCTCTTTTTGAGTCTTTATTGCTAGCTTGATGTTAGTTTTTCCATGATATTAAATCATCCATATATTTGATGTGCATGGAGGATAAAAATATTTATATATACTGGGGCTAAATAATTAGTTTATTCTCTTGATTCTTAGTCTAAAATTAATGAAGAAATTCCTGCTATAAAAAGTTTCTAAAACGGACAAGTTACAAACTGACTCCAAAACACAAATGGACAGGACTCAGATCTTTTCTTGTGAAGTTATGATTTTTTTCTGTTCCAAAGTCTCTTTTTCCCATCTTTAGTTGTAATATTCTTTCAGCAACAAGTTTAAAAGCATAAAGGCTTTAAATTTAAAAACTATTAAAAAAGGAGCTTTAAAATCTTCCTTCTCCTCTAACAAAGTTTTATTGCCATAAAGGTTCAGGCAGTAACTCTGCAACCTTCAGAGAATAACATACTATTTGAGTAATTAATATACATCTTGCCATCCAACTCCCCAGAAAAGAAATTGATTTATTTCAATATTAATACCTTTTCTAATTTTTTTCAATTGCTACAGTTTGAGTTCACATCTTCATTACATTAAGTATATAATTTCAGCTAACAACACTCTATGTGAATCCTTTAAAAAAAAACTTACTGAAATCCAAAAGTTTTTAATTCATGTTTTTTTTCTTCCAATTTTGAATTGTATTTATGGAAATCTAAGTGTATTTAGAAACACTTAGATTATACACACATTAAATAGACAGTATTAGGATAATTATATATTTACATTACATAATTATTCTAATTCTGTTTATCCAATCAATATTACTCAACAAACTGGAGATAAAAGAATTCATACTTTGTGTTTGATTACAATCTGTAATTGTAGTTTGCTAGCACTCAAAGTCATCCACTAAGACCTTAATGCATTAAGTGAGTAGCTTCATACTGTATTATTTTCTTTATGACTTTATAAATAATAATATAATGAGTGCTGTAAATTCTCACATTCATTATATTGAACAATTTATTTCAAACAACCATCTCAACTAGCTAAACATAGATACATTTTCCCCCATAAATTATAAAAAATGTATCTTTTGTTTGGTCAAGTCAGCTGTTCACCATTACATCTATTGTTCTAATTGCATTTAGGAAATTTTCTGCATGAGGCAATCATTTTCTCTTTATTTTCTGGACTGTATGTAATAGTTTCCACCAATGACCTCCTTATATGAATATTCTTGCAGATTGGACTTTAATTACACAAAAAGTAATTGTTATAGGTACAATGGTTATGATTGAGAATATTGATAAAGCAGTTCAGAAGATCGCTTAAAAAAAAATCATAAATGCAGTTGGTACAATTATTCCAAAAAACTCCTTTAAAATCATGCTTTTATTATAAGGTTGCATATTTTATTTCAAGAATAAAGAAAATTATGAAGTATGTTTGGAAAGTAGTCTATATACCAGGGGTGGCCAAACTTTTGGGATCTGGGGTCTACTCCACATTTAAAAAATATGGCGGTCTACCAATGGCAGAGCTAAATTGGTAACCAGAAAAAATGCTAAATTATGTAATTTTTCTAAAAAAAAAACTTAATATTAATATTTACAAAATAAAAATTTACTGACGAAAATAATCAAAGTATTCATATATCAAAAAGTGACCATCCTATTCACTTCGTTTAGTTGAAATTTGACACTGTATATCTGCGACAAGTTTATCATATTTTGGCTGGTACAAGCTTATTGTAATGCATAAACACAAAATTAAATGTTCATCTGTTCAATGCGACCAATGGTTTTTTTTTTTTTTTTTTTTTTTTTGTTCATGGTTGAAAAAGCAGATTCTCAAAGATACCTTGATCCAAAGTATGATATGGAATACAAAATCACAATTTGTAAATATTTGGAAACGTTTTCTCAGAAATTAATTTCCAAAAATCAGTATAGCTAAATATGCTCTGGATTTAAGAAATATATCGCAACTTAATTTAATAATTTTTTCCTTGATCGTGACTGGATTGTTATTTATTAAATGTCCTATTTTTTCAGATACGTTGTCCATCAATGTTGACATTTTCATTGTGACAATGTCCATCAATTTTGACATTTTCATTAAATGGAGATATCATAAAATTTCTTTCTTTCAACCTAATTAAGTCAGCGAATCTTCTTTCAAATTCTTCAAACAAAACAAGTAAGTATTAAGCAAAATCTTCGAAGTCTCGGTTTGGATTATGGATGCACTCTTCCTCCATGTTTTTGAAGTTTCTCAATTCATGTTTTCTTAATTGAGATGCATACCTTTCTATAGTTTCTTTGAATGTTTTCATCACACTCATCATGTCCGTTTTAGGTTTTAAATCGTAAATCTTTGCACAATTTGTTTTGGGTTTTAAAGGGTAGACTGTAGTAAATTTTTATTTTAAATAATTTATTGATTCTATGTCATAAGTCATAAATTAAATTGTTAATATCCTAGGTCATTATTGGGATGGTCGCGTGGACTACGTAAAATGCCTTTGCAGTCGACATCTTGGCCACCCCTGCTATATACAATGGGACTTACTAAAAAGGGAGCTAAAACATCAACTTGGTGTCCAAATCTATTGCAGTTTAGAAAGTGTAGACCTTGCATTTTCTTATCCCAGGCATAACTATGTTCTGTGAAAATTCTGATTGAAAAAATTGTCCAAATGAGAAATCCGTTGCACAACTTTTCTTATATACAATATTAACTTAGCAATACTGACTTCAGGTGCCATTTGCTCTTCCTGTATCATCCAAATGTGCTAAAATGCTAATTATTTGCCGATTCCAACCTTCTCGTTTCAATTCTTCATTCTATATTGATGTTTATTAGGTAATTTCTTTCTGGTATAGCAATTTTAATGGGTTGCAGTGTACTTTTAATATCTGATTAATACACATAATATTGGAATTCCTTATTTCACTATCATTGATTTACAATCATAAATTTAACTATTGTGTTTTACTGTAACTTTTTAACATTATCAATTAAAAAATAAAAGGCTACAGTATAAGATATTAATAATTTTGAATGAAATTGTGAAACAAGCTATTTGAAATATAAGAATGTGAAATTATATTAAAATTGAAAAACTTATGCAGTTTGTTTTCATGCCAGTTAAAACCAATTTGATAATAAATTATTAATAAGTAAAACTTTATAGGGAATTTATCTTAGAATTAAACATATTTCAAATTAAAAAAATTTTTTCCACTACTGTGAATTCGCAAATATTCAATGAAAGTAAAAGATTTAAATTACACACTTGCTATTAGTTCACTTGATTTTTCTAAAATGTGCATAATTTTTTTTTTTTTTTTTTTTTTTTTTTTTTTTAAAGAAAAAAAAATATTTTACAAAGCATTGAAAATGTTTTCCTGCATAATAAAAGATAGGAAGAGTATGGAGAATAAAAGTATGGAAAAATGAAAACAAATTACTAAACTCTTCCAAAAGTTTTTAGTAAACATTTTTTTTACTTATATGATACAAATGTTTGCAAAATCATGTGTTTTAAATAATTTCATTTTTGTTGTTAATAGCATTTATTACATGAGAAAATTTTTTATTTATTATCACAAGGCTATTTTGGATAGATACTAATTATTAACCAATTTTGTACAGTGTGATATTTTATTTATACAATAACTACTTAAAAATTATTCAAATATGAAAATTAATGAAATAATTAAAGCCAGTGAGACAATGTTACTTGTAAATCTATAAAATTTAGTATTTTCCCAAGTTAAAATTGATTTTATTTGTTAGAATGATGTTCAATAATTAATTTCATAAATTATATATTAATTTTTCATGATTTAATAATTTATTATTTAATAATTTTTATTTTGGAAGAAGGAAATTTTAGACATTCTAAAAAATAGAAAAATATGAAACAGTTCAAATGATAGAAAATATGTTTTTTTAATTCTAATTTGATTGACAATATAATATTTTACTTCAAACATATTACCTTATTTGATTTCTAATCTTTATATTTACCAAAAAATGTTATTTTACAAAATAAAAATGTTCTTGAAAAATTGTGAATATGGTATTTGTTTATATATATATATATATATATATATATATATATATATATATATATATAATCTAAAGGGGTTTATCTTATTATAGGTTTTCATTTAAAAATACTAGAGATTTATTTTGGAATGCCCATGCTTCAGTGAGTATCACAAATGACAAAAACACTCATAACTTTAATTTCACTCTGTCTAATGCAATTGTTAAAGCTCCAATTGGACGATCATTCCACTGTGATGGACTATTCTTCAGATTAATAAAGCCAAAATACAAGGTTAAGCTATTCTTTTATAATCTTTACGTAAGTCTGAATCAATTTTTTTGTCATAGTAAACGATTTATAATATTGATTAATTATCTTATTCTCTATCTTTTTGTTTCGATAAAATTAAGTTTTAAATTACTACCAAATTAATAACATTTAAATGCTTAATATAATTTTCTAAGAAATGTCTTAAAGTTTTATTACTGTTATTTCTTTATATCTGTCATTGTATTGTAAGTTTTATATGTTATCATAAATTCATAAAATGTATTGTAATTTTTTAAAAGTTACTTTACATTAATTTTTTAAATTATCAATGTTAATAATTTTAACATTTTAACTAATGTAATTCAAATTTTCATGAGCATCAAAATAACACTTTTAATTATAAACTTATTATTTATAGAATTCTATGTGATATATCATTTGGAAACTTATAAAACTAGGAAAACAAGATTTTCATTAAAATGTCAGTAATGATTAATATAAAATGTTAATGCATTTTTATTCACTTTATTAGTGGTAGTGTATAATATTCATACGAAAATATCTACATTACTTTGAAGATTTAAATATTGATGGTTTGATTCCAAAAAGATTTTGTAGAATCATCTATTAAATGATTAAATTTGAATATACTGAAAGGAAGGCTATAGAAAAATAATCACTTAATTTTATAAATATATATGAATAACTGAAAATTTTATTTTATAAATTGTATAACAAGATTAATAATATTTAATGCATCATCATTTATCTCTACATTGTAATTCATCTGTATTATTTGCTGAGCTGGTTTTTAGGAATTAGCATACTCAAACCCTTAGTTCATCTTGTGGTTTCTATTCTTATCTCAGTCACAGTGTTTTCAAGGATTTAAACTGGCAGCCAGGTAGTTAGTCCTCTGGCCTTTGATTCAACTGTTAGTGGGTTTAAATTCCACTTTGGGTAGGGATGATTGTAGTGGTTTCAAAATCCACATTAAATTATATGTCCTGGTCTAATTAGCCCCCATATGCAAAAGATGACCGATGAGCGACAAACCAAATCATTCAATGATTCATAGTTCATTTTGAAAATTAATTTCTTTTCAACCTAACTTTCATATGTTTTTCAAAATTAAAATTAAATTGAACAAAACTTAACTTTCTCTATGAAGGCCTTTTGGGTATCTTAGAGAAAGAAAGAAAACTATTATGTTTGTGAAAATATTTTTAAACAAATATCATTATTTGGCAATTTAATCCAAAGATGATGAATTTTCATGATTATATTTTAGAAAGAAAATTAATGTGCTAGATAATTTTTCTACAAAAATAATATTTAAGTTGAAAATATACATTACTATTGCATTTGTAACTTGAAGAAAAATACTACTTTTCTGTAGCTTAGGGAAAATGAATTTGCTGGTCATAAAAATAGTTATTTGCATAAAACTTTTCGATTTCAGAGTAAGTTTTCAAGATAATCAAGAACATGTAATGATATATAATCCACCTATCTTCCTTATTTTCATTAAATATTTTAATTATTTTTCTATCATAGCTAAAATAATGATTAAACTGGAAAACATCTCCTTATTTAACATAAACTTCTGTTTATATACCTTTCAAATCTTTGGATTTAACTCAAGCTGAATAACCAACCGATTTACTCAGCTGGAGTTACATCTGTGTGTATATATGAGGAAGAAGGATTTATTGTTAGCAATATTTTTTCAATTAAGATTCTCATCAATATCTATATTTTCAAATGTATAACTTACCTAATGTTGCCTAATAGAAATAGTTTTTACATTGAAATGTAAGTGAAAGTAAAAACACAAATCCAGCCTTATAGACTGACTATAAACAGTTTTATGGTAACGTTTTCTTACAGATTTAGAGCCATCTGCTGCTTTGAAAATTAAGAAAACAATATGTCGATATTTGAATTACACTTGTAAAACAATGTTTGCTTTGCAAATATTCACACACCATTTCATTGACATTTTATTTGTATTTCTAGATTTAAATATATATATTTGGGTAATCTTTATAATATTGCCCAGTATATAAAACCAACACATTAAAATTTATGGCAAAATATATTGCCACCTATAATTTTTAATATTATTTTGATATTAGTGATTAATCTAAAACTAAATATTCAATACATCTTCAGATTTAACTCTTTGATAATCATAAATTTTGTTTAAAATTATGTTAGTTGTTTTCCTGCTTGCAGTGATAAAGTAAAATAAAATTTTTAGATTTTTATGATAGAATGTGAATATTTAGATTTCATAATTTCTTATTAATTTTACTTTAAAAATTATAAGACGAATGTTCATGGATTATGAACTTATTTATGAAAAATATAAGTGAATGCATTAAAAAGCTATAATAAAAATGAACAGCTTTTTTTTCTATTATTATTCATTATCTTGATGTTAAACTTATCAGAAGTCTATTGGGCATTGACGAATTTTAAAAAAAATGATTGAAAATATAACAAAAATAATAAAACAGGAATCAAATAATTTTCCATTGGTAGAATAATTTTTATTTGTATTTCTTATCATATTTTCCTTAAATGTTTTATGTATTTAAAACATTAATATGTATAACATGTTTTATGTATAAAAACACAATTAAAATACAAATTATTTTAATTGTGTTTTTAAGTATAGACTATAAAGATTTGAGAACTTAGAAAATAATCATACTTTAAAAGTGGTACATTAAGATATTTGGTTGATAACGCTGCTTTAAAAATTGTATTTAAAAATAGATTTTCAATATAGATAATTTTGAAGAAATGTTAATTAAAAGTCATTTTTTGTTTCACTATTATGTCATCAATATGAGTTAAAATTTAAATAAATTATCTGACTGATTAAATTTCAAAGAAAATGAAAAAGATTTGTGTAGTCTTTTAGAAATCATGCAAACTTTTACTTATTAAATACATCCATACATTATTAGATCATCCTTGTTATGAAAGACATTATAAAACCCTCATATGGAACCATTTTCTTTATTTTATGAATCGAAAATATATTTGTTTCATTTCACAAAGATTTTAGATTCTGCTTAATAGAAATTGCCTTTTTTTAACCAATGTATATTAAATTGAACAATGAAATAAAATTTAATCCTCCTTTTTTTTTTTTTTTTTTTTTTTTTTTAAGTTCTCGGAATTAATTTTATTGAATAAAGTAACATGAAGTAAAGATTCCATATTTCTTCTTAATAAAAATATTTAAATACAGTATTTTTTTCAAAATCGATCTTAACACAATTTGAAGTGAAATTAAATTAAATATAATAATTCTGTTCGATTAATCTGTGATAAAGATGCTGTATTTGTTTAAGTTAATCTAGACTTGTACAGCTTTTAAAAACTTTTGTAAATTAATAACATGATCCTTATTTTTTCCCCCTTTTAGAAAATAATATGGCTCTTGGAAAATTATTATTTCTCTAGACATTTATTTTTTTAGAGAAAATGTTATCAATTTCATGAGTTTTCCATTTTATTATTTGAAATTTCCAATGAAATTAACCGAAAAGAATTAGTTTTTGGCTATTACATAGCATGCGTTTCTGCTTTCAGAGCTGAACCATAAAATTGCCACCCTCTTATTTTTGTTGTCAGGCAATAAAAGAAAGAAATCAGAATTTCTCTTTCACTTCTTCTAAGGAATTCAAATTAAATGAACTTCCTATACCCCCCAAAAAATTGTCAATTCACACTTTTTTATTACAGTTGCTGGTGTTAATTTACTTCCTTTAGTTCTATTAGAAAAATAATTACATTTGTTCATATCAAAGTGGACAGTGTAAATTATAAATAATATTTAGCTTTTGATTCAAGAAATTTCTCTCAAATGGCAGGTGTGAAGAATACTAAATCTATATAATTAAATTAGGTAACATTTTTATACAGTTTTTTCCAAATTTGATGACCTTAATAAAGCAAATGACCTGGAATCAAACAGTTATTTCTTGTAGTCTATTGTACTACAGAAAATACGTTGACAGAAGCACTCAAGCTTAAACTTTTATGAAGAAAATCGTCCACTTACTATTGTAATGCCAGAAGGTATAGCTTTCATTCAAATCCAATAGGGGGTAATGGTTTTCTCAATTTATCACATTCAATCATATGAAAACATTTTTTATATTAAATTCGTCGTGGAGTAAACCAGTATCACTATTTTGATCTTTAAAAAATGTGTTTCATTTTAGTTCGTCTTTGAGGTTCATTAGAAATGTTTTAGCACAGTTAAAATCACACATATTTTTAGTATAATTTCATTACTTCTTTGGATTAACAAAAATTTATTGAATTAAATATCTGCTCATTATGAAACCTAAAAAGAGCTTAAGGATAATAAGATAGTGATTCGAAAATAATGCTGCAATATGTATCAACTCTCTTTAAATTACTGTCCGTTGTAAAAATCAGAACCAAAGAAAACTAAATTCTTATGCTAAAAAAAATAACTGAATTTATTTTCACTGAAAGCATTTGACAACAGACTAAATTCAATAAGTGAATTGATCATAACACAAATTCAACATTAGAATTGATATATCATATAATTTGTTGCTGCACCTTTATTTCGACAATTGTAGAAACATACTATTATTTAATATATCGAGTCTATCAGCGCGCGTGACAAACTCATTGAATATCATTTAATGCCATTGGCTATTTAGTCATTCGTTCTAATGAATTAGTAAGATATTCCAATGATCATATTCCCACAAATTCTCAATCATCATGTTTTTAGTATTTTACTTGTTCACCTTGATGAAACATCCGGAATGCTATCAAATGTCGTGGAGTAATTCTGAAGCTTTTGAACTTGACCTAAAATACTTTAATCAAATATATTATCTAAAATTGCAAAAAATGCTTCTTGAATTTCTTAAAACTAAGTGAAATATTTTGCTTATTTTCATTATCGTGTTCATCAAACCTTGATTGAACAAGTCCCCGCTGCATAGCTGGGCGCATTATCATCTTAAAAATTTTCATCTACTGAAGACAATGATTGTATGATAAGATGGATCTTATCAGATAAAATTTTTCTATTTATCCTTCTTCCTAGTAATCCTTCTGTTCATTGTTACGATTGGTTCAGTAGAAAACTACATCATGACTCTCTGTACATGACTGATCCACCTTTATACTTGACACATGAAAAGACACAATCACCATCTATTGTGCAATTCTCCGAACGTGCACCCGTCGCACTGTTGTTGGGCAAAGTGAAAGACAATTCGTTAGACCATATTACTTCCTTTCATTTATCAATCGACAAGGATTTGTCAGTGTGAACCATTGCAGACGACGTTTTCTATTAGCATTTATGACAAGTGGCTTTTGAATTGTTACTCTTCCCTAAATCTTCCATTCAGGAATATTATTTCTAAAGTTAATGATTGACACTAGAGAATCTAGGTGCTCATTGATCTCTTTGGTTATTTTTGCTTCTGTTCGCTTTTTAATCATTGCAACCCACTTCAATGCTCGTTGATCGCCCGCAGCTTCTTTTTTCATATACTGTTTTACTTTCATGAATTTGTCTTGCCACTTATGTGGGCTGTAATGATTTTAAACACCATATCTCTAGAAACGCATAAAAATCGAGATGCTTCGGTCACACTTGCTCCGACGATTTGATTGGACGGGCTCCTGCGATTCGTCCTTTGAAAATCTGAGAAATTTGACATCTTACGCTTTTGAAAAAATTCCAAAACTTACAGAATTTCAACACAATTACTACATACTACTAGAATACACACATTTCTATTTATAGAAAAAGTAATGGTAACTATTATTATGTTTCTATGCTAATGAGATATATTCAAAAGTGTCTCTTATTCACAAGTTTTTCCATTATCTTGACTTCCACCTATTTGTTTCACTGCATGAAGAGTAACAAAGGATATTTAATAATCTAGACGCACTTAAAATATTGATTCCATGAAGTTAGTTTTGCTTTTCATAAAATGTAAACATTTTTAAACATGAATGGAGTTTGCAAAATAAACCTGCCTTTTTAATCATATTTTACATACCTATAATACTTAAAATTAGAAAAAAAATTATTTCAATTTATTGTATCATACTATAACGCTTACTTCTGTGTCAATGTTTATTTATGTTTAATGATTGTACATCATTATTTTATTTGATTTAATATGCAATTTCAGACTTTAATGTCATATTTAGTGACCTAAATTTTCATTTGTCAAAAATATCTCATTCGTATGCATTTGTCATTGTACATGTTGTTTCATTATAACCTGAAATCAATACAATATAAAACTAAAAACGGTTTAAGAGTTTTATCATGTAAGTGTTTTGTACGAATAGAATGAAAACAAGTTATCATATAAGTGTGGAGAGTTTAGCATGTATCTATTAGTAAGTACTTATTTTTATTAATTTGTGGGTCTCTAATTTGATTTCAATAACTCACTATTAAATGTAGTTTCTTTCGAATTTATTTAAGTAATGACAATATTTATTTTTAAGAAATTAGAAAAAAATTGAATTTATCATTAAATATTTTTTTGTTCAACTGAGTTCAGCGAAAGATGTTGACAGAAATACCAGTTTTCTCATCTGCATAGTCATAGAAAGCTTATTCTTTGTTCCATTAATTTTAATGCTGAATGAAAAGTAAATTTTGATATAGTATTCTTATCCTACTATTAAAATGCAGCATAGATATAGTATTTATATATAGCATAGTTGGGAATTTTTTTTTGTTACGATTATATGCACACTCATTAACGTTGAAAATAGCGCACTAAGAAGAAAGAAAGGTACAAGCGCAAACTTAGCAAATAAATACAATGAAATCCGATGTGCAAAGGATCCAAGTTTGGTTCCAGTGCGCATAACCACACATTTGGCAGTGGCGCTTCAATCAGAAAGTGGGCCCTATATAAACCTACTCAGTGTCTGGAATATTCAGAAATGGGACGATTATATACCGACGCTAATAGGACTTAATAAGCGAAAAATGCCTGGAAAACGTGTGAAAAGACATTACAAACAGTTAAGCCAGTTTTTAGAGGAGTCGCATCATTGACTTGAAATCCACAGATGGTCGACGCGCCATGCTGCTCGGCAGGTTGATCGTTTCGAGTGTGCCATCAAAGTATGTTGGGAGTAGTGGACTCGAGATGGTACCCACATACGGCGTAAGGGGGCTGGGGTGACCAGGAAGACGACAAGGTGAGGAGATCGAAGGATGATGCGGCAGGCGCTCGTTGATTCCGTAGTGACTCGTTGCACGATACACAAAAAAATAGAGGTGCCAGTTGTTCCACAAAGTATTTCCAGGCTCCTTGCGAAAACGAATCTGCGTTCTAAGCGTCCGTTTCGTCTTTAACCCCACAACGTCGAGACTCCGTCTATGATGTTGTCAAGGCCAAACGACGTGGAATGCCACAGATTGGCAAAACGTGGGCTTTAGTAATGAATCTCTGTTCATTTTGGGAGCAGATGATAACCGCGTATGGGTGTGGAGACACCCTAGTGAACGGTACACTTCCACCGAATCTGTCGAGCAACACATTACCCGGATAGCAGGCTTAATGATCTGGGGACCATCGCCGATCCATTCTAGTTGTGGAACGTGGGACCTTAACGGGCCAGCGTTGTGTTAATGGCATTCTTCGAACCCACGTGGGATTTTTCCTAAATGGTCTTCCAGCAAGATAATGATCGTCCGCATACAATTCAAGTTGCTCAAGACTTCATGCTTCATGTTTAGACTTTTCTATGACCGGCACGCTTTTCGGATCAGCTGAAATGCCGCCGTGTTACTCTATACATGGTTTGGAGGTGGTTGTTTAAGAATTTTGAGCAGATCTATCTCAGGACAACATCAGACATTTAATCAACTCGATGTTAGATTGTGTGGCGGCATGTATTATAGCAGGAGGTGGTCCGATGCGCTGTTGAGGTTGTACTGTATTTGTCTGACTGTGCACACTGTAATTGTTTAACTATCTGGATTTTTTAATCAAGTAAATCTCACATCTATATCATAATGTGTATTAAATTTCATTTCAATCTCATGCTGCCTTGCTGCGCTATTTGCAATGTTCCTGAGTGTACATTCTATTAGAAATAAAAGTATATTTTTAATTAAGTAATTATATATAATAAATAAGTAATTAAAATATTTTTTCTATTGCTTAGGTTCAGCCCTTTAAAATAAAAGACAATAAATTTAGCCCTTCGTTCAACTGCACTAAAAATCTGACTGTAATGACTGTTGAAATTTTTGAAGTCATCATAATATCTCTACTTTGTGTGACCATACTAGCTTGGGGAATTAGTCAATTGTTAAATATTCAAACTATGGAACGGTTTGATGATCCAAGAAATAAAGCAATATCTACTGTTATTACTAATCCAAGTTAATTTCCTTACTATTTTATGTTATATATTTAACTATGTTTTGAAATGAAAAACAAAATTTTTAAAAATACTAAATAAAGAACATTTATAAGTTTTGGTGATTGTTTGATTTAATCACACACACAAAAAAAAGTCGCTTGTCTGTCTCACTTTTAATATTTCTTAGTTCTTTAAAAATTCTCTTGAAATAGAAAATTTCATAAACTGAAATGCAATGTCAAATGTTAAGTAAAGTACGCATAGTTTAATTTTAGAGATGTTGAAGAATTCTGCAATGGCAGAGACTTCTTCGAAACCTTCGTCATTTTTGCTGCTGTAGAGGGTCATGGGAATTGTGTTTTTTACAAATAAGGAGACTCCGCCCCCTCGGTATAGTAATCTGTTGGTGGAGTAGGTCTTATAGTTAGCTATGTTGAAGGAGTGGCTCACATTTGCATGGGTCTCCGTCGCCGCACAAATATCGAGATTTTGATTAATTATGAAGTCGTTAAGTTAGTCAAATTTGTTAGTTAGGCAGTTGGCATTCCACACGCCAAATTTAATTAATTTAATATTATTTTGTACATTAGACATTATTGTTGCTTTGTTTGTCATTATTTACAGGTGTTGTTATTGTTGGGGGGGGGGCAACAATACCCGTTTTTGTATGTAAGAAACTATGAGCTTTAATTGATTAAAAATGTCTCTTGCTTTTCATATGACGTTGCTACTAGCAGCTTGCGCATATGTTCGATTTTCGACCACAACTCCTTTGTGATTTTTATAATTGTGCTGTCTTTGTTCTTTATTTTTGTTGCTGTTATGAAAGCAGTACACCCTCTATAAATGGCAGGGTGATCACCCTGGCAATTTGCGCATTTAGCAGGGAGGTCTCTAGTCTTTGTACACTCATAGGAGAATTGGTCCTGGCCGCATTTTACACATTCTCTGTGAGTGGTGGAGCTGTTGGCAACGATGACAATGAGTTGGTACTCCTCTGTTCTTATACTTCTCAATTCTGATTCTGAGTTTGTTTAAGTATCTCATTTGGTATATTTCTTTGGCCTTATTAGTTTTGGGCAAGGTGACCAAGAATAGAGGAAGTTTTTCTAACTCACCATCCCTACGGCGGGTCATCTGATGTATGGAGGAGACAACGAATCCCTCTTCTTACAGTTCATCTGTGATATCGTTTATTTCAGTATCTGCAGGAAGATCCCTAATGACCACCTTAATTGGGTTTTCTTCGGGTAATGCATACGAGTGATAGCTGACATTGTTGTTTTCTAAGATTTTTATAGACGCTCTATAGGAGTCGGCGTCCGAGAATTTGACTTTTAATTCATAAGTTGAGGCCTCTGCCTTATATCTATGAAGGTTAGCTTCAATGAATTTCTTATCGAGGTGTTTCCAAGAAACTTTAGAGTCACAAATGACTATTAACGGAATTTTCTTGAATGGCTTGGTCAGAGTGGGTGCTTGAGGGTCTTCTTTTGGAGAGCTCAAGTCATGGGTTGGTTCTGATATTGTACTGGTGTTTTCAGTTTCTTCTAGCTGAGGTTTTTTACTTCTGTGTGAATCAGGTGAATCTTCGATTTGAATTCTATTTCTTTTGACACTAGGTGTTTTTGTTGCATCATTTGAAGTTTCAAGGATTTGGAATTTATTTCCAGTAGGGATATCCATGGTATATTCAGGTAAGTCTGTTTCTTCTAACATTTCGACAGTGTTGTCCTGTTCCATTTCATTTGCGATTTCGTGGTTTTCACCCTATGAGTCCTTTCCAAGTTGTCGCGCAAACTTTTTAAGTTTTCCTCTTACAGTAGCTTTGTCCTCATTGGTGAAATCCTTCGAGTTAGTTATGTCTTGAATCATGACTCTAATTTCGTCGAGGAGATCGAAACGTCTTTCTAACATCAGCTTTTGAGTGGCGCGAAATGCGTTCTGTCCTGCCATGTTCCGTTCCGCGTCCATAATTTTTGAGACGAGATAGGGGAGGGAATCCCCCCTGGCCAGGGGAGAAACTAAAGTCGAAATTCGACTACTCAGGGACTCTGAGACTGAGTGTGAGCTCCTGGTCTAAGTTAGAGAATTAAGAGGTGACCAAAATGCGTCCTCGGGGACCCAGTACTTAGTTAGCTAGAAGTGAGTTTGTTGTATGACATTGAATTAAAAAATCTATCTTGCGGCACCCTAAAAAGGGGTATTTACAATATAGATGGTCTGGAGAGAAAGAAAATGCGTCCGCTAGTAGTGTCTTCGTCGGTTAAGCTCCTTAACTTTATAATTATCTTCAGCTCTCTCCTCCCATTTCTTCTATTGTTATTTTTTTTATCATAAAATGAATGCGTAACTTCTAGTCTTGCAGGGAATGGTCAGAAATCTCTCCTCCAAACGCTTGATTGGCCACACATAAATACAAAAGAGAACATTTTTATATTATATCGACCACCCATGCATCCCAAGGGGAAAAAGACCCTGGGATGCAAAACTGCTATGAATTTCAACTGCAGTTTTCAGGTGTCACTTATAAATGTCTAGTTTTATTCCTTTATGACATTTGTCTCATTGTATTACAATTTTTATGTATTTCCTTTCTTTTACATTTTAAAAACTATTTCCGAGAGGAATTGTTATTGAATTCACTGTACAATGAAACATGTGTTTCCTCTGCGGCTCCTTTTATGTCATTTGCACTATGACAATTATTAAATTTTTTTGTTTTATGTTTTTCTCAATAGGTTGAAGTTAAAATCAAATTTTCAATTCAACATACTAATATTCAAATATATGAAAAAAAAAGTCTCTTTTTAGGCTTTTTTTTTTTTTTTTTTCACGAGTAATATATGTATATATATTCATTAATATTTTTCTTGTATTTTGAATAATTTTCTCTAGAGCATGATAAAAATGTCCTTCCATTCCTTAAAATGAGTTTTGCTTTAGTTAATTGACTGTATATAGTTTGGTTTGTCACTCAACGGTCAATTTTTTGCACACGAGGGCTAATCAAACCGGGACCAACGGTTAAAAGTGGATTCAAACCCACGAACTTTTGAATTGAAGGCAATAGCTCTAATCATTCGGTTACCAGTTCGGCACAGTATGTAGGGGCTGATTCGATAGACGCTTGTAGCTTGAAATGCATTTCATAGTATTATAAAATACCTTTTCCTGAGTAGAAATTGGATCTTAACTGATAAACTAAATATCTGACATTGACTGTTCAGTTGTCACCCTAAGCTGAAAGTTCGTTAAATTTGAATCCACAATCTCAGAGTTCAACGCAATATTTTCTATATTATTCCATTCAGAATATTAGTACTGCGCAATATGTCTAATATACCACAATATTTGATATTGATACTGCGAATACTGTGCAATATATGTATCAAAGTTCAACAGAGTAAGCATTTTAAGATTTTTATCGGTGAAAATCCTGAAAGAAGGTTAAAAATCTAGAGTATTGCAAATACAATAAAAATTTTTTATTTTTTTTTAAAATAGTTTTCAAATACTGATATTCTTTTTAAATATTTTTACTCTGAATCTTAAAAGAAGGAATAACAAAAAAAAAATGATACTGTATTTGTATTTCATATTTAACTCATTAAATAAATTATGCATATATTTTTTTATGAAATTTAATTTATATAATTCATTAAATACACATGTACGTAGTTTATTTTATATTTTTTAAACGTCGAAATATTCATTACACTAAGATAAGTTATTTTATATGAATAAGCAACCTTCTTTAAATCTTTCTAAACAATGATTAATTAAAATGGCCTTTAATTATATAGTCATAGCCTACTTAATTTTATACAGAAGAGAATTAAATTTGCTGCGTCGCCATCTTGTTATCTGAAATCTTTTTTCAGTATAGACATATTTCTTCTAATTTATCTTATATAAGTCCGCAGAGCGTTCCAGAAAGACACGTGTTCTGCTAAAGCCCCCCCCCCCTCGCATGGGTGGGGGGAAAAATCGCATCGATTTTACCAAAGGCTTATGTGATTGGCAGTTGCAGTAGACACTGGCTCTCCCGGATTCCCGGACTTTGATGCTAAGCCAGCAGCGCAGATAAAACAACCGCTAGCTAATGCTTCTGCGCATAACAAGCTTCTCAGTTTGAAATCTTCCCTTTTCTATTTTTGTAACTAAAATAAATATTTTGAGAAAACAGAGATTATATTTTCCCCCTCCTGAATACTTTGAGAAAACGAATCTCATCTAATTTCCCTCCTAAGTCCGTGTAGGAAATAGAGTATGAAAACATTAAATTTTCTTTCTTTTTTTTTTCTGTTGACAAAGCTATCTTTTGTATGATATGTAACAAATATAAATATATTGCTTTTTTAAGCTTATAATTTTTTTAAATGCCCCTTTTTTACCTTGTAAGAAATATTAAACATCAGTATTAACATATACGAGATGTCTACTCTAACCGCATTAAGGAACAAATAATTTTATTTAAAGTCATCTGCTGTTATCGAATTTATTTTAAAATTATAAAATGCATATATAATATACTATGTATACTAGAAACAATAAAGAATGAATTTTTGATAGATGTTGGAAATGTCCGCATTTTTCTTGACTGAAAAGTTGAACTTTTTTGCGTCTCAACTTTTTTTTTTTTTTTTAAAAAAATATCCTTTTCAAAATATTTAGAATGTTTTCTGTCGTGTCTGTGTTTAGTAATTGCAACTTCCTACTCATCCATCGTATTGTGATTATTTTCGTTGGCTATCCAAACTAAATCTTGCCATCTTCCTGAAATTCCTGTAATGCAGCTTTCAGATCGTATTTTCTCTAGAGATGTTCATCCGTTCTAAGGCAAAATCATGAAAGCCAATCGTTTCTAGGGGTTCTTTAGGAGAAGAGAGTGTATCGTTAACTCGTCCGAACATAAAATCACAAGGTTAATAGTGATAATGAATAAAGAGAATTTGGAATGATGTGAAGCCTGTAACCTTAAAGACCTTTTCGATAAGCAAGTTGGAAAATGGGAAGTACCCCCTACCCATGTTTTTGTTTTTGTATACGAAGAAGGAGAGGTTATTCAAGATGATTCGATTGAACCTATTTCGAGACCTTCATAGAGCTCTAGTGGTAGACAGTGGTTTCTCACAGAGAATCGATATCAAGCATATAATAACAGGTACATTATCAAGCACGGTTGATTAAAATGCAATGCTGCGTTTTGCTTTCTGCATCCACATCCATTAGTAGTCGCTCAGGAGGTTTAAGAGATTCCACTGTTACGACACATTATCACTGAAATGTCCTCTCAGGTGAAATATTACGGGTTGGACATTAAAGGGTTTACGATTACATACAGCTATTAGGCTGCCTACTACGGTTAGGAGGGACATATATTCTGTTTCTACCGTTTGCACGTCGATCAGGTTGTATACCAGAGAGTTTTCAAGCGTCTCTCTTTTACAAGGCATGAACATGGCCTATTTATAAAATTTCCTCGCAAAACACGTTTACGTAATAGACATTTGTCTTACAACAATTTTAAGCAATTAGACTGTCCACAATGGGATATCAAACATTTCTACTACCATGGCCTAATGGTAGACATAGTCTTCAAAGCGAGAGCTCATGGATTCACTACCAAGTATTATTGACAAATACACGATGTTGGATTTTTTTCTTCCTACATGTATATCCGTCGGTATTGTTGCATGGAAGCTTTCAGGATTTTTTCTCTTGTTTTTTGCGAATATGGCTCAATATCTGTAAAAAGTCTTCTCTGAAGATAATTTCCCAATGAATTTAAAAATTCCTTGGCTCAGGCTGTTTAGTTGTTACAATTTATTTTATACATGGTTAAGAAGAGCTGACACAACGTAGTGGGCAGTTCTTCTTAACCATGCTGTATGATTGTGTATCAAGAAGAAATGTTTAGGGTCTGTCAATGTCTGAGAATTAATATCCTTTGAAAAGATGTCAGTAGGGGAATTAATCCCTTGTTAAGTATGAAGCTGAAGCGGTGTTTCGTACCTGGCAACCCATTTCTGGAATAGTCATTGCATCTTGATCTGAAAACGTAGAAGATTCTGCTCAATTCATTATTAAATATGTTTATTAAGTAATAATGAAAGGGCAGATATTAAGCAAATTTGTTACATGCATTGATACTATTGATTTAGTAATAAAAAATTCATTATTACTAAAACGCATTTGCTGTCATCTTCGATTAATGTAAGAAATTTCAAAATGCTAAGCTTTATTCGTTCGCATGGTATTTTCAAATGATATCTTTGCGACCTTCCTCCGATGTATGCCTTTTGTGCCTTTCCGTTTATGAGAAATCATCACAAAATAACATCTATCTTCCACATCTCTTTTTCTGGGTAGGGATATTTAGCCTTCTTCCAACCTTGGCCCCGCTAGACCATCATTAACTGGTTTTTCCGATTCTTTTCTTGGTAGGTAACTTGGTCTCGATTGTGATATTCTTCGGATACGACCTTATCAACGCTTTTATGATTTCTGATGAGTGTTTGATGTTAGTAACTCTGATTTAATATGGCAATTTAACATTGAAGCTTGCTAACAGATCGCTAATTTTAACGCTAACTTCAGAATTTCATTATATTCTTAACACTTTTGAATTTCAATATTACGAATCGTATGAATATAATTATAGCAAAAGGTTCTCTCTCACAATTACACTGAAATTGATCTCATTCAGGCAGAGTTCCTTAAAAATAGAGTTTTCCATAAAATTATTCATAATGTTTGATCCGAATAAAATGTCAGAAAGCTCACAAGCATTTTATGTAAAATTCACAAAAAAGATAATGTATTAAACTGTGGAAACTATATAGGGATAAGTTTGCTTTGTAATTTCTAAAAGATATTTTTCTAAATTACTCTATAAGACGTTCCTTATATAAGTAACATTGTTGGCGACTATCAATGTGGATTCTGTAAAGGCAAATCTACTATAAACCATATTTTTGACCTCAAGCAAATCATGGAAAAATCTCATGTGAGTTTAATATCGAGATTTACAACTCTTTTTTATTAATTTCATCAACTACTTCATATTATTTAGAACCATGAATGACTGGTATTCCCGCAACACTAATAAAATTAATCAAAGTGCCACTTCATTCGTTTTTTAGCAAAGCTTTAATTCAAAAACATCTTTCTAGAGGTTTTCTTGCGAAAAGGGAGTAAGACAAGGAAATACCCTATCATGTTTTTTTTTTTTTTTATTATTTATTTATTTATTTAAAACTGAATTGGAAAGGTCATGCGGAAATCTGGAGTAAATACCAGGAGAGCATCTTTAGAAAAACTGTGCAAATGCAGGCATTTGCAGATGACATAGTACTGGTGGCCAGAAGCAAAAGACATTTAATTGAGGCATGTGAAAAAGAGAGAAAACCAGATGGCCTTGTTATTAATCAGGATAAAATTAAATCTAGAACTGTTACAAAAAATACTCTCACCTCAAATGACCTTTCAGCAAGGCTAGCAGGTAGTAGAACAAGAGCCAGGGAAATAAATCCTTTCCACATAATGAAATTTTATATGACCACTTCTGAGTCACACTAAAATCGTTTCGTTAGTAGAAGCCCAAAAGAGATTGGTCCTGGCTTTTAGTAATCTTTTAGCAGTTATGAACTAAAGATAGAAGTGAAATAGAAAGTATTTTAGTTTTGTGGAGCGAGTGAATTTCCAAAGGAGTTAGTTCTGCAGAATTGATGATCAGAAGATCACAACCACATTTCTAGCAAGTGTATCTCTGCAACCTCATTTACGTATGCTTCAATGTGCGATGGTATCTACTGGAATAAATAGATTTTGTCGGGCTTAGCTCAAAGAGAAATGTTGAAATATCTTGATGAGATTTATTAAATATTTTTGTCATTTTTTTAGGTATTAGATGGCTTTCTTACTGTACATATCCAAATCTGATACATTTCTCAATTTATTATATGAATTTTTTATCTAAAACTCTAAGAGCTGTATGTAAGAAAATAGTATGAATAGATGAAATTTAAAAAAAAATAGAATTATGGATTTGATTGCTTAATAGATATGATTACACAGTAACACAAATACAATTTATTTTTATCTATGGTAATTATAGGTACATAAAGAACAAATTGTATGACATATGAATAAATTTGATAGTAAACAAAAGTACACTACTTTCATTAAAATTGCTACATCAAGGCCATATGAATCACAAGTAAAATTTAAGACAGAAAGATGCTGCTATATGCAAATAATGTGAAATACATCTCAAAGCCTTTCACGAACATATATGCAGAAATGGAAATATGTATTTTCAGGCATATCTTGATTCTATTCACGGCATCTTCTTAGTTGCATCTGCATTAGTGACATTAATGAATGCACATTGCATCGTACATTCTATATCGTCATACTGATCAATCACCAAGTGAAAGTATGGGTACACTGGATGCATATTCACTTACTTTTTGCTTACACTGGCGACACTTTGAACAGTAGCTGTTACATTTCTGTTAAAGGTAACGTTTCACAGGATCATGCTTGACCGCGTGTCAATATTGTAGTCTTCTCTCTTTAATGTAGAAAATATTGAACTGTTAGCCTAACCAGAAATTATCCATATTTCTCATTAATAGAAAATGTTTAGCCGAGCAAGTGTCTCGTCCTCATACATCAGTCATTAAGGTCGATTTGTTGAAACTGTTTAGATAGCAATACCTACAAATGTCAATAAATCTTTACTTGATTCAACGCACCAATATGTATAATCATTGCTGTCAGAGGTAGTTATTTTAAATACTGATTCCTCATTTCTTGAAAACTATATATTATTTATCATTTCTATTATTTGTCCAACATAAATATCAGGTGGTTAATTTTATTTCTCCTAAGTATAGCAATTTTAATATCAAGTAATGCATATACATAAAATCTTTAGAGATTTTGCAACATTAGAATATATTGAATCCAAAAATGCAATTATAAATTAATACATGAATATTTTACAAAGGCATTCTTAAATTCAAAATTAATACAAAAATCCTTATATAAAAGTCATAAATTTACATTACACATACACTGATAATATATTTAAATGACATTTATGCAAATATTTTCAGTGAGTTTTTATAAATATCTATACTAACACTGAAAGATGATATACAAATGGCAATCACTGATGCGACAAACATTTTTCAAAGTTAAAAATGCAAAAATCACATATCATTATAATTCAAAAAGCAATGATTGAACATAATGCATTCAATCGAAAATAAAAAGTTCTAAATTCAGACAATCATATATGCAAAAGCCAGGATATTTTAAAAAAGGGACAGATTTTCCATGAGACTTCTAAGATCCATTCAGACCTGTAACTTCAAATTCTCAAAAATACAATTTATTTTAAAATTCAAACAGCACAATTAAATTTCAATTTAGTTATGAACCGAATAAAATAAAATAAAAATATACAAATTGAAAAATAACACTAGTCATTTCTTACATGGTTTAATAATAAACACTACAGTATTGTATGGTTTCTAAATTAACCCCTGTTAAGACAGATTTCAAGAAAATCTAATAAGATCATGAAAACAATATAGCTGTAATTATTATGCAATATATTTGATAAACTGATTTTGAAACATTCAATATATTTTGCATAAAAGGCAATGAAACAGTGATTTACACCTCATTATACAACATTATTCTTATTTTCATACGAGTCGATTTTCACGAACTGTGCTATCAAAATAGTGATACCAAGTTTTTCGCATAGTTCCAAGAATTTGCATACCATTTCGATTATATTTAAAGAATTTTCCCATTAAATTAAATTATAATAATACATAAGTTATCAAATTTTTACAAATAGTTGAAAATAAATATGTTTAGGATTACTGCTCGTTTGGCTGCTACTTTTAATGAAACTTGGCGATAAATCATGGCGATTTTCTGTCACCATTTAAATCTGGAAACTGTGAAAATCAGCAAAGATTATTCTTCTATAATTCTTTGTAACAGAGTAGTCTTTGTCTAGACATTTTCACCTTTATGCCCATGTTTCATGCTATATAAAAATCCATTAAAATCGACGTCATTTGTTTTTACTCAAGAGGTGGCTGGTCAACAATCTATCACTAGTCCACGATCGTTATACTTATAAAAACAATATATCATACAAATAAAAAAAAGTTTTATATTTAAAACAAATACACAGTTTTAACATACACAAATTATACTTTCACAATCTGCTTCTACTATTATACAATATGCACACTCGTCACGTATAAATCAGTTTTCTTCGTGGCCTGGTTAATATAAAAAGTTTCTCTAAACAATACTTATTTAAGGGCAATGTTTCAAATTTTGCTTTTTAAAATAAAATAAACGGACATTTTATTTTCATTATAAAAAATAAATTTTGAAACTCTTAATTTTCAAGAGCCACATTGACATTCTTCAACAATTAATTAAAAAATTGTAAAATAGAACTCAATATTTTTAGGTTAATTAAATTATTTGCTATATTCCAAGTAATACTATGTGCTGTTTGAGTCAGACATCAATTTGTATTTCATGTTTATCACACACACAGCTTGAATTTCAAATAATACAAACATTACATTCCCATTGTAAGAACAAATCAATAATCTTTAATGATTCCATATTTTTTGCCAACTTGAGAACAAGTAGATACACTTTGGTGTTACAAGTCATGTCACAGATAAATATGATATTCTTATAATCATACAAATAGTTACAAAACATTTGTAGTACAGTTAAATAAAATTAAAATTATATTTTAAGAATTAATCCTTTATATATATATATATATATATATATATATATATATATATATATATATTTCATTTTTCAATACTTTATTTTCAATATTTTTCAATCATAAATTTAGTTTACAATAGCTTTTATTTTTCAATACAAAAATTTAATAACATAAACTACAGTAATTTTCTCAAGTTTATTAAATTGATTCATTACTTTGGAGTTAGATTATCTTAATGACCATACTATTGCTTATTTATCAAATATGTAAGCTACAGAGTGAATGAAAAGCATGTTTGCAACATCTTTGTTCTTATAAAACAAAGTAACAGACTATAATGTCCATAATAGTTGTTCTATGATAAGCACTAAATATTATTCGTACAAATTTTCATAGTTTCTTAATTAATTTTGAATCTATTCAAAAATTATGTTTATATTTCAAATGTTACCCTATGTACAAATCTTGTTATAAGTGGGCAATATGGAATTATTAGTTCAAATGAATTTTTCAAATTTTATTTTTATTACTATTTAATTTTTATTTATATTTATAATTTGTGACTTTAGTATGAATGATGGTCTCAGAAAAAAAATTAAATTATTTTTATCTAAATTAATAACTTCTTGCTCAATTTACTTTTCTTACTATACCATACATTTTCAATATTTTCCTTCTATTTTCATGAAAAATACCATTTTTATGAATGCAATGCATTTATTCCCTTGGAAATTATTACCATTGATATTAATTTATTTACAAATAAATATTTTATTTAGATTAATTATGATAAACAGAAAATTTTATAAATTATATTTATAGTATTATATTTTATAAACAAATTAAAAGCATGATTATGCTAAATTAATGCTATATTATTATTTCTCAAGATCTACTTTTTGACAAATAGTCCTTCACAAATATTTTTTTTAAGTATAATATATCATAGAGAATTAAAAATAGCTAATTATAATGTAGGAAAGCAATATACTATCAATAATAATAAATACATAAACAAGATAAATAAGTAATGATAAAAATGA
Source organism: Latrodectus geometricus (assembly GCA_026290005.1). Taxonomy (NCBI): domain Eukaryota; kingdom Metazoa; phylum Arthropoda; class Arachnida; order Araneae; family Theridiidae; genus Latrodectus; species Latrodectus geometricus. Next base: position 75,824 of record JAPDSC010135738.1, on the reverse strand, counting down.
AATAAATACTAATGCAGTAGAAACATGTCAAAAAATCCCTAAATATAAATGTCTTTATTTTCCACGATGAACAAACAATAGCCAAGTATAAAAACTAAGACAGTAAATGAAAGTATGATGTTTGAAAACTAAGATGTGAATCTATATGAAGTTTTCATTCAAAGTATAATTCTAATTTACAGGCAAGAAACTGCGGCAAAAACCTCCCTGAAAAGCATTTAGTCTTCAAAGTAAATAACAATCATAATTAATGATGACATCAAAGTTTATACAAGAATACAAAAAGACCAATTGTTTTCATTATTCCCTCTTTGCACATGCATGTTAAATTGACTGACTATAATTTAAAGTAGATTCTAAAGCATCACAAATATCCTTTAAAGATGATGGCCCAAAAAATAAATGGAAATTATATTTCTGAAAAAAAAAATATTGTCAATATTAATAGGGAAAATTAAGTTTTGTATGTTGACATCTCAATATGTTCATAAATGAAATTTTTAATAAAATGCATATCGAAAGCAAATTATATTCTTTGAAAGTACTTATGATAAAAATAAAAGAATAATATAAAAAAAATATTTGAAAAAAAAAAGAAGCAATCTGAAAAAAATAACTTTAAAACCTAAAGGCATTGTGTAATTATTTATTTATACACTATAAAAACTTCACAACAAAAATTTGCAAATCATTCATTATGTAACTTATTTCTATGTATAATCATTAAAGATTTAAAATCAATGAAAAATGATATTAATTTCTCTAGAATAGATTTTTTCTATCAACATTTATCAATAACTTAACCATAGAAAATGGGCTGAAAATGTATTTAAAAATTTTTGGCAGTTTAAATCAAATTTTGTTTATTGTCAATGAAGATGAGTTTATGACATGTTTTAAGTACAACCGAACATAAAACAAGATGAGAAAAATAAAAAAATTGACATTTTAATAGAGATGAAAATACATAGGGTATAAAATCCATATGGAATGTAATAATTAGTTAATATTAAGATGATGAAAATATATTTATCAATGCAACTTGTAAGCTTTAATTTGCCACTTAGCATTATAATTAAAACAGAAAAATCATGATGGAACTGCATAAAAAAAATGTCAATATATATCCATAACAATATTTAGCAATAAAACTGTATAATAAAAAAAATGATACATACTATAACGACTGGCTAGATACTTCACCAAATCTGGTGATTAGAAGAAAAAATAAGACAACTACCTAAAAAACCTAGTTGCTAACATAGGTTATAGAGGGTGCTAAAATAAAGAGTATCATTTAAATATTATTTCAACTATGTTATTTGCCCAATGAAAATTTTTATCACTAAGGTAGTCATCATAGCACATAAGTACCAAAGAGTAATATATATTTCATAGATATTGTTTTACTCATAAAATGATTAAATCATTTGATGAAGAGGAAGAAGAAAGATATAAATTTAGTCACTTGATTCCTGAGATGAGAAGAGGAAGAGAAATCCTCATTAATTCTTTGCAAATATGACTTCTCTAAAAAAAAAAAAGAGTGAAATGATTTTGTCATAAATATAAAAAAAATTATGTTTATAATCTATAAATAAATATTACAGATTATTTTTACAAAATTATGTTAAAAATATTATGTATATAATATTAAATGTACTCTTAAAATATAAATTGTTTGTAATTAAATTAAAATATCTTTGTAATTTTAATGCAATTATTTGTACATTTTAATTTATTACTAAATTAATTTTCCTTATTCGGTACAATTCTATATGATCATTTCAAATGGACTTTTGTCATTTCTTAATTATGACTAAATCACAAAGGCAACTTTTAAAGACATTTTCAAATACACATTTATTTTTGAAATTTATGTTTTATTTCTTTTTAATTTTAATTATATTATTTTTCGTTTCTTAAGGTTCCCAATATCTTCCTTTATTACAATAAACATAATTTTCCAAAAATATATTTCAAATCAAACTTTATATTTAATAAAATTTGACAACACACTCATGAAAAATAGCAACATATAAGTTTAACAGTTTGTAGCATAAACTCATAAAAATGTATTCAGATCATATTTGATAAGTGATATATATTATTAATTTTTATATTCAATTGATTTTATTCATTTTGTGATAAAATGTGTATAGTGAACTCATAGTTCACTCTAGTTTCCATTGGAATTCTATATTATAAGTGAAATTGTTTTAAGAAAGAAAATATCATAGTAATAAAAATTTGACGTGTACACTTTATCTATAAAAAATAAAGTTTACAGTAATTCACTATTGAGCAGTTTAAGAAAATATGTAGAGCTCTTGCAGTCATGTTCTTTCAGATGTTTTATTTTTCAACTGATAAAATAAATATTTAAATCAAAGTACTAAGAAATACTAATGTGCCAGGGTTACTATTTCTGTTTCTAAAAATTCCAATGGATGTACAAATAATTTAAAATTTGTGTGCACTTATTTATATGCATAATGAGCAGAATTCTTTTTTAACAAAATTCCGAACAGAAACTCACTAAATCATAAAAACAATTCTTTAAACTGGAAAATTCATAAAATCTTGTAATAGAAAAAAAATCTAATATTCATTTCCAGTTTATGCTTTTCCTACTTTATTTCAAATTACAAGAATAGCACCAATATTTTAGTTAAATGGGTATACATAATTCATAAACACTTTATATCCAAAGACATTGAAAACTTCAAGTTTACTTTTTTTCTGATAAAAAACGTTATTTGATAAAGAGTTAATGATAACTTAAACTAGATGAATACCAATGACATCTTAGAAATAGTAAAGAAACAATTTTATAATACACAGAAATCAGTAATGACTCTTCTAACAATATTAAAACCATTAATAAATTCTACATGGAAGAAAAAGTAATGAAATTAAAACAACATTATATAGGAACAACTAATCTGGCTTGGTTATTAAAAAGATAATACTGCTGTACAGATCCTTTTTTTGATTATAGGAATCACGTGTTAACAGTAAGTATATCAAAACAAAACTATTATCCTTAATAAACTAAAAAATTAACAAAGAAATTTACCAAACTGATTGAATATAATTAGAGTATCCTATATTGCACAAAGGATGTTATTTACATATTGTTTTTAAATTTATTACAATATAAATGCATCTTAAGAAATGACTTATTTTTTATGAGATATTTGGCATAACAATTTTTAACTTTATCTGGTTAAGAAATGAAAAAACAATGACTGATCTTAACTTGATAAAATTAGCTTTGATATCAGTTCTCACAGTACCAAGTCATGAGATGGTTAAAATTCAAATATCCATAAAATGTGGAACCTTTTTTGTTTAACAATTAAAGCGGCCTCTATTTTTGTAGAATTTTTTTCGAAAACTCATATAATGCTCATAGGCAGTAACTGCAGAAACATCGGATGGCTTTATAACAACTTTGCACGTAACTGCATTTCTTACAGCTTCTTTATAAAATAAAGCTTTAACAAAAGGGACAATTATAAACTCATTTTCATGGTAAATTAGTTTCCTTTTTGTTGATCTTGCAGTTCCGTAAATCAGTCTAGTGATAGCATCAAACTGACTCCGACTATTAATAACCATACGTGCTAAAAAAGCGGAAACTTTTGCTGAGTGGGGAGTTTCTTCACATCTGTTTTCGAATGAGGACATAGCATTCATAAGGTCTCGCACAACTTTTTTCAACAATGTTTCTGCAGCAGAAATAAATTTAGTCTCAAGCTCACTCATCACAGATTCACAAACTAATGTCTCAATATATTCCAATACTGTTTTCTGAAAATCTTTTTCTGTTAAAGTGCAGAATTTTGAATCAATTACTTTATACACTGCCTTTAACTTTACTGGAAAATTCCACGAATATAAATCATAGATATTGCGAGCGACTTCCTCGAGAAATAAACGACCGTAATGAATCGAAAAAAGTCGATCCTTAGTTTTTTCATCTTCATCTGAAGAGTCATCTACATTTAAGTTAACTCTTTTAATGGGTTCCGATGATGTATCTAATGCTATTGTTGAAGCATCAGATTCATCATCTGACAATCTGCTAGCCCCTAATAATGATTGTACAAAATCAGGCGATTTAGGACGTATATTACCACCTGAATTTAAAAATATCGACTCAGATAATCGAGGAACAAATACATAAGAAGGACGGATTTCATATTTATATTGTAGTTCTTCGTCAGTCATTTGTAAATCTGAAGCATTATTTTCGATATTCATTTTTATAATTTAAAATACGTCAGATGATAGAGCAAATTGATGAAGATCAGAGTTATTAACAAGTTGATTTAAAATATATCCAAAATAACCTAAATGGTCAGCATTTATATTTTGCGATTTCAATTTGACGAATAAGATGGACCACAGATCGAAATTCACTTCAGAGACAAAGCTAAGTACAAGTCATTGATTATCCTATATGTAGAAATTACGTAACGATAATTATTTTTTTCAGTTCTGGTTTTGGTTTAGGTTTCTGCGATTTTAGCTAGGTTTCATAACAACATCACCTCTTCTGCGGCTTGTACCTCTAAATTTCCATATTTACAAGAGGATCTATATTAAGTCATAAACTATAGATATTTTTTCTTTTTCCTTAAACAAAATGTGGTTCACCGAAGTGACATAGTCAGAAACTTTATTTATACGATTATTTGCGAAATTAAAAAGTAAAAATTGCAGTAAACGTACCACTTGCGTCTAACGTAAGAAGAGCTCCCAAAATATAGTCTGACTAGTGCTGCTTATACTATAATAACAAGAACCAGAGACGTAAATTTCAAATAGGAGTAAAAGTGTTGTGGTATTCTAGAATTTGAACTCACGTTATTCTTAAATTAAAAGTACGTGTATTTGTGTTGCACGTATATTTTTATCGTAAGTAGTTTCCTTTGAAGAAAACACCTTTTCTTATTATTATTTTTTTTTTCATATGTACAAATTGTGTTTTCTTTTTTCCTTTTGTACACAAATACGCAATAAAATGCATTTTTTTCTGCCAAACATGTGTAATTTATTCTCATATAACCAACTACGTCTGTCGACCATGTATCAATCAGCTAAAATGTTTCCCAGCCACAAGATCCCCCTAAAACCGCAAAATCCCTTAACTGTTTTGAGCAGTGTATGTTGTTTAGGAAGGCTTTTTCTAACCCAAAACATTTGCATATATATATATAGTGGTGCAGGTAAACTCTGGACTGTACCTTAAGGTTAATGGGATCGGATTACGAACTCATCACCAAGCACTTCGTAATTTTGAACTACAGTCAGGTAGGTGATGATATCACACCTGCTCTGGCACCCTCTTCACCACATCCATGACACACCATTGAAAAGACTTTGGAAGTCACAGATTAACGTGGGTACGTCTCCAAATAACGGAACTCTGTGAAGGTGAATGAGGTCATCCTCCCAACGACTGCCCATGGTAAATGTTGTTTCACTTTGCTATTCTTAACAAGAAGCTAATGAGCTATTAAATATAGGCACAGTAGAATCCAGATATTGATTGACCTCTGCGGTGACATTTGCTGCTGTAGTTCACTTTTTAGATATTAATATCTGCTTCACTACCCATCTGTCTTGTTGAATGAGTTCCTCTTTCTATTTTGTTTTGCCAAGCTTGTGCTATCATACATCTTTGTTGTCATAACATCGTATTCCTAGAGATGCCGAAACTTCGGGTTGTTTTAGTCACATCTGCTTTAGCTAGTCGGAGTCCAGGATTTGGCCTTTTTGAATATCAGATGTCCAATATTTTACGCTTTTGAAAAAAAAAATCCAAGATTTACAGAATTTTAATAAAACTGGTCAGAAAATCTGTGTGCAGGTGTGAAGGCATGTACACATTCATCTGAGGTATATACTTGAAATGAAAGAGCTTAAAATAAAAATTTAGATTAAATTCAAACGGAAAAAATTACGCAATATATAAATTTCGATTTATAAAAATCTGAAAATCATTATATTTAATGTTTGAATAGAGCATTCAAAAACAGGTTTTTCTATTATTTTGATAACGATCTGCATAAAACTATATATATCCTAACCAAACTGGAAAAGAGAAGTTTACCAAATGTTTTTTTCAATTATTTAATTTTGGATATTACAACATTCAAAAAATAATATGTTTTTTTTTTTTTTTTTTGTTCTATTTTTATTTGTAGAGCGTAGTAAAAAAGTTCGTAAAATAAAAATAAATTAGATTTTATTGATTTTTTTTTACCAAACTTTTTTTTATAAACAAAATACCCTTCATAAAAATTATTCTTATAATTTTATTAATTAAAAATAATATAATTATTTTTTATATACTATATAATTTTATTAAATAAAATTAATTATTAAAAATTATTTTAATTTACTTATTTTAATTATAAGAAATATATATGAAAGATCCATATTTAAAAACACTTTCCTTTTACTGATGAAAAATCAGCCAAAATAATCATTCTCATATTTAAAAATATCTTTTTAAAAGGCCTTTTTTATTTTTTAAAGTATAAAAGCATTTTACTTTTCCCCCTCAAAAAAGTACAAAGTCTTTATAGATATTCAGTTGCTTGTTTTGCAGAATGTCTTTGCATTTCACGATTTTTTTTTTCTTGTTCCATATATGAAGCTCTTTTTCATTCTTATTCATTACACAGTCTTAATAATTTCACCACCCTATACTTCTTTCGTACATATCACATATGTGAGTCTATAATCCATAAATACTCGAAAGAAATTTCAGACGGCAGAGGAGTTGTTTGTCGCAGATCATGAATGAGTGACTAATCTTCGCTCAAGACTTCCGGTAAATTTTTTTTACCTTTCTTCAGTTACGGTAGTTTGTTTAAATTAGCCTGAGTACTGAAATACTCTTGATATTGCCTTTCCTTCAACATCATTCCAAGCATTAATTTGGAAATGCATTGCCCTTAGAGGGTCAACTTCATAAGCCACAATCTTCATAAGTGATCATGGGTTTTCCAACTTAAAACCAATGACCACTCTTTGTTAAAGTAACCTACTATATTTACTCTTAAAACTGTTAATTATGTCCTGATCTGTGGATTATACGACAGAGATTAGATTAAGTGCACGAAATTCCATAAGAATGGATTCAAGTTCCGGAACATTAAGATGAGTAGTGCAATTATCTACAATTAGTGGAACTTCATGATTCTGCAGTAAAAGAAGTCGATCTATCGTGTTTTATTTGAAATTCTTTGAGTCAACCACTTGAACATTTAAAATCTTTTATGTTCATGTATATAGTAAAGCATTTGGATTTCTCTTTGATGACATTTTCATTATAAGGAATATTCATTCCTCTAATTTTTCTTAGCCAAGCTAAAAAAAAAAAAAAAAAAAAAATATTCCTCTCTAGATGTTTTGCTAGCCTGCAATATTTTCGAGAGGGATCAATTTTGGTGGTACAGTTTCCTTTTTAAAAGAAATTTCCTCAACTTTTAAGACATTCTACAGTTTGTTATTTGGAATTCCAAATTTGTCCATGAATTGGTGCTTTTGCTTCTCTACAATATTTTCGAAAGGGAGCCCTTTTGGTGGTACAGTTTTTTTTCCCCCAAAGATTTTTTCACCCAGTTTTTAACACATTGGAGAGGTTGTTTCATTGGATTTCATATTTTTGGGCAATTTTTGCCTTTACTATTTCTTGTCTACTTATTTTAGAATTTTTTTTTCTCTCTTTTCTGTTTCTTACGTACCTTCAAGACTGGATAGAATTCGGTAACACAGTTCTTTCTTATCAAATGTTTGAAATCCATGTATCTTCCAACTATTGCTCTCACAATACCTTGAATGGTTGCCCGTGTCATTTCATTGTTCAAAAATGAATCATATTCTCAGACTTATATGAAAATTCAAATAAATATATTTAAAAAATAAATAATAGCAAATTATAAAAAATATTTAAAAACTGTTAGAAACAAAATTTTGCGAAAAGGAATTTTTTCAAAATTTCTATTCTTTAATGGGCTTTAAAAAATTATTATGTCTTTATAGCAGTGTTTCTCAACCTTTTAGTATTCACGGCCCAATTTTCAATCATAATTTTCATCGCGCCCCCCTCCCCACCGCATACAATAAAATATATACAATAATAATATATTTGAGTATTTTGGCGCTAAACCTAGAGTACAACCTTAATTTTAAACTTTACAAATTACCAAGAATACCGAAATTTATTGACATTTTGCAACACCGATCCTCAGCATTGAAAAAACAGAATCCTATGCTTTTTTATTGCTCTTGCGTCCCACCATGTCGGGCTTTCTCACGGTTTCGTGAGAAGTTTCGATTTGTCAGGACATTTGTCTGGTCAGCAAAATATTAAGCTAGGAGCGTGCGCAGACGTGAACAAATGTTTTCACATAGGGAGAAGGAGAAAGTTCTATGACGCCAATTTCAATTCCAGACAATCTCATTCGAGTCGATCCTTCTATCGCTATTGAATCTATTCTGAATGTGTATATTATATATATTTTCGTGTAATTGCAATTCACCGTATTAAATATTCACGGCAGCAGACTTATGCAGAATCATGTATAAATTTTTAAGCGGGCGTAAGCAAGCATTAGACGATAGACAAGCATCAACAAGTACACAGGAGCGTGGTTCCGAAAATAAAATCAAGAAAATATTCTCAAGAATACTTAAATTTTGGGTTCACTAGTACTGAAATAAATGAAGAAGAAAGGCCCCTGTGTATCATTTGCTCAAAAATGTTGGCGGCAGACAGCATGAAACCTAATAAACTTAAACGACATTTGGAAACGCTTCATAGTGAGTACAAAAACAAACCCAGAGAATTCTTCGAATTAAAATTAAAATCATATGAAAAGCAAAAATCATTGTTTAAAAAAACTTGTCTGCGAATGAAAAAGCTTTAATTGCCTCTTACAAAGTTTCATATAAAATAGCCAGATGTAAAAAGCCTCACACCATTGATGAAGAGCTTATTTTGCCAGCCACGATTGATATTGTAGAAATTATGTTTGGAGATAATTTTGCAAAACAAATGCAGTCTATACCTCTTTCAAATGATACTGTTGCCCGTCGAATTGCTGATATAGGTGAAGATGTAGAGTGTCAGCTTTTGTCGAAGTTGAGTTACAAATTGTTTTCAATACAACTCGATGAGGCAACAGATAGTAATAAAGATGCTCATTTCATTGCCTATGTTAGATTTTGTGATGATTTGTCAGTAGTAGAAGAATTACTTTTCTGCAAACCAATAGAACTCAAAGCAACAGCACTTGCTTTATTTGCTATCTTAAATGATTTTATGAACGAGACAAACATAGAATTGAAAAATTGCGTCGGAATATGCACGGATGGTGCTCGTTTTATATCAGGAAGATTCCAAAGTATTCAAGCACTTGTGAAACAAAAATCGCCACAGTGCGTCTGGACACATTGCATGATCCACAGAGAAGCTTTGACTTCCAAAGAAATGAGTCCTGGTTTGACTATTGTGTTAACTATGGTTGAAACCGTAGTAAATTATATAAAAATGAGACCCCTGAAATCAAGAATCTTTTCCGCACTTTGTAAAGACATGAGTGCGGTACATTTAGCGTTACTATTTTATTGCGAAGCAAGATGGTTATCACGAGGGAACTTTTTACAACGTGTTTATGAATTAAGAGAAGAAATCGCCGTTTTCCTAGAAGAGGAAAACAGACCGGAATCTGAGAATTTTCGCGATAGTTTATTTGTGTTGAAATTGAGCTACATTGTCGACATATTCGAGAAATTAAATAACTTGAATCTTCAACTGCAAGGAGCAAATACACATATATTGGATACGAGTGATAAAGTTAATCCTTTTTGTAGGAAATTGGAATTGTGGAGCAGAAACTTAAAGCAAGAAAACTTAACAATGTTTGCAAATTTGAATGATTGTATTAAAACTTACAAGGCTGAAGAACAACATGTAAAAGTTGTTTTTGTAACCATTGAAAATCATTTAGCAATGCTAGTAAAGAATTTTAAAAAGTACTTTCTTGCTGACGACAAACTGATATCAAGTTACAAGTGGGTGAGGGATCCATATCAAAATACTCCCGAAGGACTCTCAATCGAAGAGGAAGAAACCTTCATAGACTTCACGGCAAGCGGCGAAACCAAAAGACAATTTAGTAGTAAATCACTCTTTGAATTTTGGGCAGGAGTGGATGATGAGTTTTCTGCACTAAAAACAAGGGCATTTCGCATTCTACTACCATTTTCAACATCTTACCTTTGTGAAACTGGATTTTCTTCGGTGGCTTCTTTGAAGACAAAATATAGATCTCAGCTAAATATAGAAAAAGAACTGAGAGTGTCTATTTCTAATATTAAAACCTCCTTCGAAAAACTTTGCTCTGAAAGACAGGCCCAAGGAAGTCATTAGTAATTATTAAATTTGTTTTTAATTTAGTAAGTTGTTTTAATTTAATAAGTTAATTATTAAATATGTTGAAATGTATTTTGTTTTGTATGTGTGTGTGTGTGTTCTTTCCTTTCAGTCATTTAATAAATTTTTTTAAATAATAAAAATAATAAATCAATTTTTTTATAAATAAAATAGTAATAATAATTCTCTTGGATATGCTCGCGACCCCCCATTTGTGTGCTCGCGCCCCCCTAGGGGGGCGCGCCCCACAGGTTGAGAATCACTGCTTTATAGTGTTAGGCTCAGATTAGCCTCTAATTCACAAAAACGTGAATGTTCATAAATTAGAAGTTAGTAAAAATAAACGTCAACTGTATATATGCTCTAGTATTAAGAGATAATTATTTATTCCAAAATACTTGATTCCAAGACTAGAATCAAGAATTTCGGAATCAGATATTTCTCATAATACTCATGCAATTAACTACGTAGTTAATAACTTGGATATATGATCATTGTCTTATGCTCATTTTAATAGAGTCTATCCTGGGGAAATATTTAGTTCAGATGAGGATCTCAAAATAGTCGTTTCAACGTGGGGATGTAATTTAGATTGCATAACGCTTATCTTATTAATTATTTACGATTACATTAATAAAATCATAGCTCGAGGAACTAATGAATTCATTTTTTATGTATCAATTAATGATTCCTTTGCTTCATTAAAAAAAAGACATCAATCAATGATCAAAACTAAAATATTTTGAAAAACTGATCAAAAAATATAATGTTATCAAATAAAGCGGAATCAGATTCATACATTTACCAAAAAATAAAAATGCATATTAGAGTTATAAATACGAAATATTTTACATCCTATGGGGGAGAGGAACTGTAGTGATTCATTTTGTCAGGTGTGGTTCTTTTTATACTTTAGTTTTCTTTCCTTTGATGAATTGGTTATAGTGAGCCCCATTATGAGAGCCATTTTCCATATTAAAGAGACATTTTATTGTTTTACAAAGACATATTTATTTTCTTGTTATGATGAGAAGGTAAAAAAACGCTTAATTAAAAAATTATGAATTTTACAATTTCCTGTTTTGAAATAAATTTTTATTTTATTTTTATGACAGGTGAGGATTTTAAAAATTTTGTGTGTACATAAATAAAATAAACAAAGTATCTTTTGTTAATTAATTGACTAATTTTTTCAAAAAAAAAAAAAAAAAAAACCTAGCTATTAACTTATTAACTGATTATATGCAAATCATCTTTAAAATTATGTTTAGTTATAAGTTCATATTTTTCCTTTGATTATTTGATTGTTTTCTTTATCTTAAAATGTAGCTAAGACTTTTACTTTTGATTTGATAACATCGTAAAAATTTGTGTTTGTACGAAATTATTTTCAAAATGGTTTCATCGCGCATTTTCTATGAAAATTATTCTTTCATTTATTAATTTCTGATTTTCTTTTTTGTTTATTTCTTTTATGTTATTTATTGTTTTTGTTATGATATGGACTGCTCTGAATTTAGGAATATGTATTGTGTTTTATTTTTGTAGATACAGTGTCTATACATATTTAGAATGAACTAAATAATATGCAGTTATATTTGACAACTCTTATAATTATTACAATTTTACTACAATAAAATATTCTTAATTTGTTTAAGAAAATATTAAATAAAAATTTTGATTTTTCTACTTTTAACTGTCGAGATTCAATTTTGAATTATGGATTTAACACCTACTTATATATTTTTTCACTTTTGAGTATACTGAAATTATTCTTGGTAATTTTATATTATATTTAACAAAAAATGAATTTATTCCGTTTCTTTATTAATATTAGTAGAAATAAATGGGTAATGCAATAGTGAATAATTCAATAGTTTTATTAGGTATATCAAAGATGATTTTTCTTATTTAACTAAATGTTTTATTTTTCTTGGGTTGCTGTTAAATATTTTAAAAGTGATTCTGTGAAATAAGGTATTTGGTTTCATTATGCATAAAAAATTGAACAAAGATTAATTTAAATCACATGTTTTGTCTTTAAAAAATAATTTCCCTACATGTAAAAAACTAGCAAAAAAAATTTTAATTGGTTTATAGTTTATAATATCATGTATAAATTTTAATTTTCTGCATAATTATTGAAAAAAATTGGCAAAAAATATATTCCCACATAATTTTAGGGAATGCTGTATTTTGATACTGATATTAACAATGTAAGAATAATGGTACTAAGTGTGCAAAATTGTCTGTAAAAATTTTAATGGTTATAAAAGTGAAATAAAGTATGACAGTTTAAAAAAGCATATATATATATATATATATATATATAAAGAATAATTATATTTAAATTTTAAAAAAAACATATGAAATATAATTGTATTAGAAAAGTTATTTCTAGTATAATAATTAATAAAATATATAAAAAAAATTGTGCACTGTTAACGAAAATATGTTTATTCAATGATTTTGTTTAGAGATTTAAAATAAATAATATCAAAAAATGAGTAGTAAAATTTTATTTTAATTTAGTAATCATGTATTCAATACCTTTAATATGTGGAATAAATATTATAAAGGAAAAAATTCCGAAATATGCAAAAGATTTTGCCAAAGTATTTATCAATTACGAAAGTAATTTGGTACTATTCTGTATGACATTTACATAGTTACGTAATCATGTGACTAATGAGTGATCAAATTAAACTTGTGGATTGAATTAACATTAATTCAGTTACTTTTTCTATCATGTTATCGGTGAATACCACTTCTAACAATCGTATTCAACATCAACCTCGACCGCCATGTACAAGGCCTGGTCAAAGATGAAACTGTATTCACCATCAACTTCAGGAGGAGAAACCGAGTTGAAAATCTGCCTCAAAGTTCAAGAACAGAACTTCCTATACAGCAAGGTTAAATCAGAAATCAAACTCGGCTATTCCAGAACTATTGCGCAAAATAGAAGTGGATTTAGTGCCAAATAGTTATCTAAATAATGCTCTAAATCCCACTGAGCAATTGTTAATCTCTTTGGGATTTTTCGCCACTGGAGCTCACCAACTCGTTATTGGAGACTTAACTGAAGTATTTCGGTGGAGGTTGCTTACTGGTGGTTATTGGAATACCGGTTAACCTCTTGGTCAAAGTTATTTGTGAATACGGGTGTGAGACTGTACTAATAATGCATATTATTATAAGAGCTTTGTATTTACAGGTAATTTCTTAGCTTTTTAGAAAATATCATATTTTTATATAATTAAGTTCACAGGATCATTAAAATATTAGTATTAGTTCATATGTCGGCCTTGTTACAAATGCACTGCTTAAATTTTCCTTGTTCTTGTTGACTGTCGTGTACCTGCCGACAAAAATTATACTGTTGGAAACGTATTGCAACTAATTCATATTTTTTTCTCATGTTCTTCATTTTCTTTCTTAACTTTAACTGTGTTCTTTCAAATCAAAGTTGTCATCATGGCTGCCGCAGTGAAAGATCCTGCTAGTGTTCCTATGGAAGAAGACGTAAGATATTTTGAAGTTATATAGTTATTAATAACCATTATACAATTAATAAAGGTGATCAATTTATAATAGTTCTAAAACTAAGGATTTCTAAATTTTATGACTTCCCAAAACTGTATCCCAGTATTTTCTACGGTACATTGTTTACGTTAGGAAATATAAATTTATTGTTTCTTTATAAATTTCTTTGAATTTTTTGAATAAATTCTGATTGCACAGTAAAATAAATCTTTGTACTAGTTAAAAATTTATATTTTAACGATTCTAAATATCCATCTTTACTATTTGTTTCTTATCTACCATTAAACAAAATACCTTAACAACAGTCCTTTAAGTAAACGATTATATAAATAATGATTTTTGAGTTCAAGCAAATGTGTCTGAAATAGTTTAATTTTGATGAGTTTCACCTATCAAATTTAAAATTATATGTTATAGTATTTTGGTCGCAATAAATATGCGTAAAGTCAATGAAATGTATAAAAGTATCAGCTATGTATAGAAATAGTGTAAAATACTTACGAAAATAACACATTTACACCATGCTAAATTACATTGAATTCTGTGGCCACTTTATAATGAAGTCAAGTAAGGTTAGTAACATTAATAAAAAGAATCATTATTATTATTATTTCATAATTATCGGAAGTATCATTACTCCATGGTTCTCACTAAAGATTAAAAACACTATTGAATAATACTACTTAGACTTACAGGAATGCAGTTTCAGAGAACATAGCAATGTGCAACCAAATATCTATTGTATTATACCATAAGGAAAACGCCTTCACAAAATTCAAAAGACATTTAATAGGGATATCCTGAAGCAGCCATGGTTCAATTAAATGCTGACCCTATGTTTAATTCCAACAGTCAGATACCATAATGTGGTTGGGCAAAATATACTTTTTCAGCACACTTAACATTAAATACTCATACATGTTATACTCATTAAATTCTAAATCTCAACTCGACAGCAAAACAATATGAAGCAGGTTATTCCAATTTTAAATAAAATGTTTGAAGAGCATGCCATAATTTTTACTGCGAAACTATCTGAGAAAAATGTTAAATTTCCTATAATAATGTGAGTTATGCAATGTTGTTAATTAATCATAGTGTTTAATTTTGATACAGCTGCAATAATTTCTGAACTATAAATAATAATTTATGAACTATAACAATAAATTTTGCATTTGCAGAAACAAAATTTTGAATTTCAAAATTACTATACATAAACATAGGTTAATCTGCGCTTTAGGTCCCATGCTTCGCCAACTCACGAATTTGAAGCGTTTTCTCATGCTTGCTCAATAATTAGTAGTTTGTTTTAGCCTTTTCATTGGTCACTAATTAAATTTCACTTTGAAATAGTGGTAGAATTTTCGCCATAGCATCAGTGTTTTTGAAAACGCGCCAAGGAAGGGACCTAAAGCTCATTTTCACCTAAGCATATTCACCAAATCAACAACAGATCATGAACTTTGTCCCTCCCAAATGTCGCCAAATCCAACTCATTATATATATTATGATTAAGTAAACCCTATTGTGAGTTCATATAACTATATTTGTTAATATTTTTTCTATTAAAAATATAAAATTTTGCTGATATACCATTAATTGCTCCAATGTGGTGCCAAAAATATACTTTTAACAGAAAAGCACCATTTTCAATTACTCATAGTTTAATTTCATATTTGTTTATGCCTATTTAATGATCACATTAATACCCATTTTTTTCTTTGAAAATTATGAATCTTTCTCACCATTCAATAAAATTGATATTTTTTCACTTTTAAAATAAAAATATTATGGCATCTTGGGTTTGTCCTGTTCTGTAAAAAATTGTAATCAAAAGGATTTATGGTTATAGGAGTCAAACTGAGTTAATTTCTTTCATTATTTTAATTAGCTATATTTTTAAGTGTAGATTCAGCATTTAACATGTGGTAATTTTTACTGTATTTTTTATTAGACTCAAATTCCCCATAAAAATATCCTGAAAGTTGTTCAACTATATTCTTTTAACTAAAAACTAGATGTTAATTATCATTACTTTTCTGTCTCAAAAAGCTTTAAAACTATAACAAAATTGCTCTCAAATTTGAAAAATTGCCTCTCATTTAATGAATAATGATAAATTTTCCATAATCAGGGCAGTTGCAAACAGGGATAACCTGTTTTTATTTGCTGTAAATTTTTTGTTTTGGAGTAAACATTATTTTAATGCAAACATATAATCTGTTGTCAACCAACTTTTTGATAAACATAAATCGCATTTATTGCCATTAAAACTTGAATTTTAACAAATTAGGCAGTAGCACACCCACTTTAAAAACATCAATGTAATTCCTGGAGACAACCAGGCAATAAAGCTGAATCTAATGATATAACAAAATGAATCTAATGATGAATAAATGTAAACAAAATAAATTTTTATGGAAAAAAATGAGTTTATAATTGTTAAACATGTTTTTATGAAAACTGGAGTTGAAGCCTTACAATTTATAGTAAACTCAGATACATTTAAAATATTTTGAAATATTCAAAAATTAAAACAACAACAATTTTAGTCGAATAGCATATATTCACCTTATCACATGCAGAATTAAAAAAATACTCAATTTCACTTTATCATTTTCTGTAGCTTTTTACCTCCTATATGCTAATGCTAATATTCAAATTTGATATATACATTCAAATCAAAATATAACATCAAATACTTAAATTTCATTGATGCACTTTGAAAACAAAATATAACTTCAAATACTTAAATTTCAATCATGAATGAAAAGTACTTCAATACTAAAACGTCAAGAAATGTTTACATCATAAAATTACAGGTTATATCATAAAGTCTAGTACAATATGGCATAGTAAACTGCAGTTTGGCACAGTTATCACTGAGGGAGCTCCTAGGATTAAGTCCATACTAAACTCAATTTTCTTTTGTATTTATATCAAGTGATCATTCTTGAGAATATTTGGAAGGTTATGGCTTTAAAAATATTGTATTGATTTTTTCAAATGCTGACATTGCTCTAGTTTAAAATGGAATCGAAGCAGAATTTCTATTTGTAAATGTTATTTACTTTTGTTTATTTTTTAAAAGAAACTTCCTTCTCATATAAAGTCCTGATATCTCAGGTTTTTAGGTATGCATTTGCTTTGGAAATGATCAATATTTTTTACTGGCTTTCAGTTTAACAATAAGCTCAGTTTTTGCTTTAACAATGAATATTTGTAATGGCTGAGAGTCCAATTTTCAAATTGTATGTTTTGATCTAATTATATTATAAATTAAACCATTAATCATTACATTAAAATATGTGGAAAAAGCTTAGATATGTTTAATAAAATACTGCTTTATTTATGTTGGTATAATTTATATGCTTGCATATTGTAATAAAATCAATATTTATTCATTATTCAAATCAAATTTCTTGTATAGATTTCTAATTCTAACTCTTTTTGGAAATGAGTAGTTTACTGAATTGATGTACTTTTTAATAAATTATATTTAGTAAATTGCTTTTTGTGTGTATAATAGCCTCAAGATGATTTGGGAGAAGAAGTGTTACGCATGTCAACAGATGAAATCATCAGTCGAACAAGACTTATGGATAATGAAATAAAGGTATTTTTAGCTATATTTGTATATTGTGGTAATGTTCTTTACTAAAATTAGATTATCCATTTGGAAATAGTTTTAAATGAAGTGCTTAAATATAGATTTACTTTTTAGTCCTTCTAAGTATAGTCTTCAATAATATGTATATAGATTTGAATTGAAATTAAATATGAATTATTTTAGTTAATGTAATTTGCTGTTTCTAAATTTTATATTTTTATATATTTGATTTTGTTTTTAGTCAGTATTCTATAACTTAAAATGTTGAGATTACTGAGGTTTATAATTAAATATTAAAAAAGAAATGAGGTATGCTAATCAATAGATTATTTGATTAATACTAATAAAAATGTAAAGTAAAAAATTTTAATATAATTTTTTTTTGATAAAAAATATGTAATTTTTAAAATTATTTAGTTGAATTAATATATTTTTATATTAACTTGTTAAATTTTAATGTTTTAGAATATTAAAGTAATTTGTGATGCTGTCATTGAAAAAATTGAATTGTTCTATTTATTTCAGTTTGTAGATAATTAGTCACATTATGTTTTATGGTTTATGTTTGTTCATGATATGATTAAATGTTTTGTTTTAAAATTTTGTGTAGTAAATTTTTAATGCTAGAACATGTATGTTTTAGTTAATGGATAATATTTATATCTTGTAATATAACTTGATTATAAAAATTGTTTGAACAAACAGGTTTTAATTCTAAATTGACTGCTACGAAATTTTTAATTTTCATTTGAAAGTGTGTAAATCAAATTTTTCTTTATTTCTGAACTTATATTTCATTTTCATTGCTATTTTGAAGTTTTTCTCTGTTTATTTTGTAAATAAAATAATTTTTACTTTAAAGAATTAAAAAAGCATTATTTTACTGTAATATTGAATTAAATGTATTACTAAAAAATGAGAATAACTCTATATTACTAAAATATCTGTTTATCAATATAAAAGTACTTAAATTTTCAAATTTTATTTCTTTTTAGATATTTTATGGTATTTCATATTTTGTAGTTATATTTTTATATAGGAATAATAAACATTGTCAAACTATATATCTATAAATTTGAATCATTCTACAAAATTATTTTTCCTCTGCCTATTAATTTCATTAATTGGGAGATTTAGATATATTTGTATGTATTTTTTTTATGTTGAAACTTCTAAAAAAAGGAATTTGAAATGATATTCTAATTTAATTTTAAAATTAAATTTAGATAATGAAAAGTGAGGTGATGAGAATATCCCATGAAATGCAAGCACAGAAAGAGAAGATTAAAGAAAATAATGAAAAAATCAAAGTGAACAAAACTTTACCATACCTTGTATCTAATGTCATTGAGGTATGTTACATGTAGAAATTATGTAAAATATTTCTTATGAGCCTATAGTCACTTTATTCAGCATTTTAAGGATATTTACAGAAATTATAAAATCTAATTAAATTTTGTAATAAGATATGACTTATTTTAAGAATATCTTATAAGCTTTGGTAAAATATATTGCATCTGATATAATATATTCTTGAAATAGTGGCTACTTTTTAACCTATTTATATTATAAATTAAAATGTGTTATGAAAAAAGAAAGGTTTTTGCCTAAAAAGTCACTTTATTGATTTTATTCACATTTATCTATTTTTCCAGTATTAGTTTTTAAAAATTATTTTTGTTCTTTACAAAACTAATGCTTACTTGAATTAAAACA
>JAPDSC010135738.1:0-46728 GCA_026290005.1 Latrodectus geometricus | reverse complement strand
GAAGCCGTTACATAATAATTATATAATCTGATTTTATTTTTGGCTATGTAATATTATGTTTGAAAGTATATTCTGTAATGAGAAAGAGTATTTATTTTCTTAATGTTACAGATATATTAAATTTATTTGGAAGTATTTAATCCTTAAAAGATTTTTTTCAATCTTTATATTAGATTGAAAGTTAGCATAACTTCATGTTGTTGTGTGCATAACATAATTTAAGTTAATATAATTTTTTTCCCTGAATACAATTTATTAAAGTTTTAATCCTACTGTGCATTTTTTTTATTTTATGTGATACCTATATTATCAGCTGTACAAATTTTAGATTATTCGCTGAAAAAAAATTAAAGCGGATTATACGTCGCTGCGGATTATGCGACGCTTTTTTCCTTTAACTTGAAAAAACGACTGTGCGGATAATACGCCGCTGCGGATTATATACAGGAAAATACGGTAATTGGAAGTTCTGGTAAAAAGCTCCATAAAAATTTATTGTTTTTAGTTGTTGCATCTTTGAAATTCTAAAGTAGAACTATGGTAATGAAATTCACTTATATTAAGTTTTTAACAGGGTCTCTAACTTTAAAACTAACAGTATAAAATTTTTATAAGTATATTTGTACAGAATTCTTAGAAACATCTGGCTCTAACATTTGTTAAGATTGCTCCATCTTATTAATAAACCAAATGTTTAATGCTTTTTCCTTTCAGTTCAAAAGTTTGTGAGTTTGAATTCCATCTTGCCCAAGGATTTTCATAGTTAGAAGTCCACTTTAAACTGTAAATCCCAATTTAATTAGCCCTCACACACAAAAAAATAATTATCAAGCAACAAACCAAACACTCTTACTAGTGGGTCTGTATCAAATGTGTTTTTTCCCAATGTTTAAACAAATTTATCCATAATTGAATTAAAAATTTTAAATTCATTGATTCTACAGATTTTGACTTCTACTGATATATCAAAAAACGAATAATTTACTTGTTATTGGGAATTATAACAGAATAATAATTTGCAAGAGAATTATTAAGTCTTAGAGGTTATAGTAAACCTATTAGTTATATTTAGTTTATTAATATTTTCTGTTAGAAGAAATAAATTTTTAGAATAACTTTGCTTCTTCGTTAGTGATCAAAATGAATTTTTTAAAAGAACAAAATAATTATCTATAATGTTCATTTGATTCACTTCACTAAAAGGTTTAGCTAAAAAAACCTTTGCTGCTGTTAATTTAAAAAATTTTCAAAATCAATAATTATATATATATATATATATATATATATATACCTTAAAACAGTGCTGTGTTATTTATCTTCATACTGTATGTCTTTAAATAAAATTTTTAATTTTAGGCGTTTTACTGTATGGTCCTCCTGGTACTGGAAAAACTTTAATGGCTAGAGCATGTGCCGCTCAAACAAAATCTACATTTCTAAAGTTAGCTGGTCCTCAACTAGTACAAATGTTTATTGGTGATGGAGCCAAATTAGTGAGAGATGCTTTTGCTTTAGCTAAAGAAAAAGCACCTGCCATTATATTTATTGATGAATTGGATGCTATAGGTACATGAATTGTTTTCGTGTGAAATAATAAGAAAATATTTTTGTGTTATTATTGGCAGAAGTAAATACTGTCTTAAATTATTTAAAAAATAATCAAATGTGAAGTTACTGAGAAATTTCATACATTGTTAAATAAAATATTATAATTAAGAGTCCTTATTCTGAGTTTAAAATAGAAAACCGAGAATTTGAATTGATAAAACAATTTTTATAGCTGTGCATATTTTTTTTTTTTAAACTTTTAATGATTGTTACTATAGAACTTATTTATTGAGATATTAAAATATATTTTAAATTTCCTGAATAAACTTTATACTTTACTTTAATGAATTATTAAGTCACATAATTCAATTATCATTTGTGATTGTTTACATTCTAAATGCATTATGAAATGTACTTCATTTCTTAATACTAATTTCTATTGCGTAATTGTTGCAAAGTAAACACCCTGGGAAGTAAATTTTAAATTCTCCTTAATTTTCAGATTTCAGAATTACAGTATATCAATATCTTATTGTATGCTGTAGTGGAGTTGTTTGAAAATTACCATAATTCTATTTAGAGTAATTTAAAGTATTTTCCCGACAATGTATGAGACATTGAAAAAAAGCAATTTTTTTTTTGCTGTTTATTCTATTCATTATTTCAAAATTATTGGTTGCATAAAATTATCACTAGAATTATTATCAAATTACATTAGAACTATTCGGGCAGTTTTTGATTTTTGAAAACATTGTTTACTTATAAATAAAATAAATATGAAATAATAATGAAAATAAAAGGATTTACACAAATCTTACCTATTTATATTTATAATAACTTTTAGGAACAAAGCGTTTTGATAGTGAAAAAGCTGGTGATCGTGAAGTTCAGAGAACTATGTTAGAGCTTCTTAATCAGCTAGATGGTTTTAGTTCCAGTACTGACATAAAAGTGAGTGGTGTGTAAAAAAAAAAAAAAAAAAAAAAAAAAAAAAAACTGTTTTATATTATGTAAGATGTTATTGGCAAAATGTATCACTTAAATTATCAGATATTTATTCAAAATTTATGAAATTTCTTATGCTAGTTTTGTTTATTGGATGGACAAAAAATTAAGTCATGAAATAATAAAAATATGATAAATTTTCAAGATTAAGTATACTTATCAAAGGTAAAATTCAGTTATTCCAAAGAATATATTGATCGACAGTAATAATTGTTCTTGAATTACTAACTCTCAGTTAGGCTTGTGATTCTCTCTTTTTCTTTTTTTTTTAAATTTTCTCATGATTTTTAATTTGGGTTAAAAATATTGTGTTATTTATATATTGTGTTATTCTATTGTCTGAAGACTGGCAAAATATCTAATCTAAACTGCAATCATGATTGTAAAGTATTCAGTGTTTTAAATTTTTTAATGCATTTTTGCTTTCCTTAATTGTTGAGTATAGTTTAAATCATATTTATGCAATGCTAATTATTGCAAGATTAAAATATAACACTATTAAAAAGTGTGAGAATTTATATTTATTTTTTGGTATTTGCATATGAAGTGTACATGAATAATCTTTAATTAATATTGTTTTTATTCTAACATTTAGATTTATTTCTCTTGAGCAATTTTAATGTGGAAAATAATGTAATAATAAGTTATTTTTTGTTGTAATTAAAATATGAACTTTTTAGTTTTAATTTTTCAAAATTGTAATAAAGTAAAAAGTATCTGTTCCTTCTTAATGACTGTTGCATAAAAACTTGCTCATATTTAAAATGTTTCTTATTTTATTAGTAATTTTGAAGTATTTTTTCGCAATATGTACTGCTGATCATTAAAATTTTTATACCTTGAAGAAAATACAATAAAGTGATTAAATTTGATAGAAGTTTAGGATTTTTCAGGCTTCCAAATTTTGATAACAGTTGTTGCTCCTGCCATTTAAACTATCCATATCTAGTTAGGTGTGGAGTCAAAGTATATAACTAAAACAGGGAAATCAGTTTATTCTATTTCTAGTCTGTGCCTTACTTCTCCTATCATCGTAGCTGGAGAATTAAAGTAGGCTAGTCTCACAGCAATACATTATAAGATGTTTTCAATTTATGTGAGATTCACAGTGTTGAATAAATTACTATTACATTAGCAGAAATCAAATATTAATCTTATAGTCATATATTTAATTAAAATTGAAATTTGTTCAGAATATTTATATTAAACATTAAATTTTCTTATGATTATCTTTTTTATAAACAGAATATATTTAATTTAACTTCAGTCTACAAATAAATTTTATTGTAATAGCATTGTGTTCATATATGTATCATAAATTTTTCATTTGATTTCGAAATGTTCACTATTAACTACCATAATTAAGAAAATTACAATCATTCTACTTTAATGAGAAAAATATTATACTTAGGTTATTGCAGCCACAAATAGGGTGGACATTCTAGATCCTGCCTTGTTGAGATCTGGAAGGTTAGACAGAAAAATTGAATTTCCTCATCCAAATGAAGAAGCTAGAGCACGAATCATGCAAATTCATTCCAGAAAAATGAATGTTGAGTAAGTTGTCAATCCTTTCAAATTTCATGAACTTAAAAATAAAAATAAATATTTTGCTCTAAGTTAGAAATGTATTCTTATTTCATATTTAGCTGAATTCTTTTTAATTTAAGATTGGCACAAATGTTTTGTCTGGCTTTATTACCTTCAACAAGCAATAAAATTTATAATACATACTTTGAATAATACTATTATGTAGAGTAACACGTTCAAAGAGAATGTAAAATTAACTAAAAAAATAAATTGGAGAAAATCATTTTTCCAAAGTTATAATTATTTCACATTTACTTCTGAATATTTCATTTATCTATTTTTCTAGTTCTGTCTATGCATGAATAAATATTTTATTCAAAATAAAAAAAACATACAAAAAATTATTTCATGTTTGTATGCTTATAAATTAAAAAAATTTCTAAACAAAGCAAATTTAGGTGGACTAACTTTTCTCTATTGGGTATATAATAAATTGGTTAGTAACACAAGAATACTGTCTTGAATCTATTTTTAAAGAATGTACATAAGGCCCACTTGCAAAATTTTGTTTTAGTGTGAACCAAATAGTTTTTCCTAGAATACTTTTGATACTCAGTAGTTTCAATCCATTCGTAGTAATAGGCAATGTGACTGCAGCTGTTCTTATTACTGTATAAGGGAATAAAAATCCTTTTCTGAAACTTACTTATCTATTTATATTTTTCTAAGTTATTCTGATTCTCCAACTTTTATATCTAAAAAATTATCACTATTTGTCCATCCTCAGAGTTTAGTTCAACAAAAGAACATTTTTAAGTGAATAAAAAATTATTTTTCTAATTGTCAAAGAGATTCTATTTATCAAAGATTTGGACACTTGACAAGCTATAAAATGAATTACTTTTTTTTAGCACATGAAACAGATGAAATACTGTAGAACATCAGTATTTTGCTTCATAATTTTTTAAAATTTGTTTTGATTTTTTATTTCATTAATTGATTTTTTAATCTACCAATTAATATTCAACAGTGTTAATAACAAAACCAATTGTTGGCTGTTTCTAATTTATTGATGCAGCGTGTTATCTTTCAGTTCATTCTTTATTGTAATGCATGGACATAATTGTGGAAAATAAAGAATGTCAAAATATTAGTCTGGTTTTAAATGATTTAAAGTAAATGTCTAAACGAAGCAAAATAATTCCTAATTGCAAAGTATATAACTTTTTGTAATATTAAAGACAGTTTTTTTTTTTTTTAAAAAATTTTTCCTAAAAATTTTAGTATAGCATTAATTTAGCTTAAAGTAATTTAATATAATTGAAACTGTATTTGTTTGAGAAAAAATGTTTTATTATATTGAATTATTTTTTTCTAATTCATCAATTCTATTTTTTATTTTATGAGTTATTTAATTGGATAAAATGTTAAATAATGCTTCAAACATTTTTTATTTTTAGTCCTGATGTTAATTTTGAAGAGCTTGCCCGGTGTACAGACGATTTCAATGGAGCTCAGTGTAAAGCTGTATGTGTGGAAGCAGTAAGTGATAAGAATACTTTCTTAGAATTTTACTTTTTGCCCAGGGTATAATAGTAGTGAATATTATTTATTATAATGATGTAGTTTTTGATAAACAATATAAAATGCTAAGAGCCATGGACCATAAAATAATATAAAAAATTTTAATTCCATGACAAATTTTTATAGTTTTTCTACTTTATATTTTAAGTTGTAATTTGTAATTATATAAAGATTTCAGGATGGGTTATGAATAAACAATTAATCTATAGTTTATTTATTTGGTTTTCGAGGCTAAAATTTATTTGTCTTTTCGAGTATTAAAATGAATTTGAAAATTTGTTGAATATCAGTTTGATTCGTATGAATAAGAATAAGGAAAGGGAAATGTAAGATTGGTGTTTAATCTTAAATATTTTTTTTTATTTAAAATCAATAACTATGCTTCAGTTTTTTTTAATACTGCATAAATTTATATATAAAAAAATAAAATTTAAATTCAAAATATAAATATGATATTTAACTTCATTCTATTTAGTTTTAGTTAAACTGTTGTCACAAATATTTTTTAAGTGAGTGAATGCTTTTCTTGACTTACTTTATTTATTAATATAATTCAAGAACGAATGACAAGTTTTGATTTTGATAGATTAATGTTAATTACTAGTGACTTTTGACAATGTTATAATTAAAATAGTATTGTATTCACTACTTCTGCTGTCCAAAAAAGATTATATATTAATAATTTGCAACTAATCACAGTAAATTTAGTTTAAAAAATATTTTTTGTTTTAATGCTTCTAGCACAAATACAAGCAGAGATTTTAAATAAAATATTTCTTAAAGAATAGCTTTAGGAAGGCTAGATTCCAATAAAAAGTTTTTTTGCATCATTTTATTTAATACTTTCCATTGCTTTTCGATTTAAAATTAGAGAAAAAGAAATCTAACATTTGTGTCATCTAACATCTTGTTAAATTTGAATTGTAACCAGCATTGTAAGGCATCATTCAATGTCTTCATGTATCATTCAATGTTGGTTACAGCAGAGTGGTCTGCCCACAAAATATCCATTGCTTCATTTACCTTTGACATGGTGTAATGAAAGAAGGATGTAGACATTAAAATGAAATGGAATTGTCTTTATTGATGAGTCATGCTTCTGTCTGCAACACCATGATGGTCGCATTTGAATCTAGAGACAGTGTGGAGAGAGGCTGCTGAACAGCTGTGTTATGCACTGCCACACTGGTCCTCCACCAGGTATTATGGTATGGGTTAATATTAGATATCACTGTCACACTCCTCTAGTACATATTGCCAGTACTTTGAACAGCCAGCACTACATCTCCAAGGTGTTGGAGCCAGTTGTTCTTCCTTACTTTCAGGGCTTGCCCGCAGCCACATTTCAACAGGATAATGCGGGACCATATGTTGCAGGCATTTTCCAAGGGTTCTTCCTCAATTGCCTGATTGAATTGTTTTCCTGGCCTGCTCGCTCTCCTGATCTTTTGCCAATAAAAAGCAAGTGGTCCATGGTTGCTCTCGGATTGACACAGATTATATTCTTTGTTACACCAGCTTTGGCAACTTGTGGAAGCTGCTTGGTCTGCTGTACTCTAAGAACACTTACAAAGTCTCTTTGAATCAATCCCGAGGCATATGGCAGCAATGATCTCCAGCAATGGCAGCTACTCTGGCTTCTGATGTTGGCAGGAACCACACTTCACAGAAGTCTTTAAAATCATTTGATACTTGGTCAACATGTTATTTACAAAAAAAATATTGTTGTGATATCTCTTGTCTTTCTTGGTGTTTCAGTTTGGATGGCCAGCATTGTATTTCAAAATGACTAATTTTATTTAATATTAACAACAACTAGAGCTGAAATGGCCTGGTTGGTTAGGGATTCGTTCGCTTTACTGCAAGTTAGTTTGAATCTCGGCTTTTCTGAAGATCTGCCATGTTTACTAATGGCGACTGGGTCACATAAAATATGTCGTGGTCGCAATGTCCTCCATGTTTTAACTCTGCATTAATACCTCTGGAGGTGTTAGGAGCCAGGCCTTGGGTCTTCTCTGTCTTCCTCTCTCTGAATTGGAAGACCTAGATGGTGCTGCCATCTATGATCCAAAGTTGTATTTCACCCTTGTATAGGGGTACTCTGTTCAAAAATGAAAGATGCGCTTTCTGACTTCATTTGTCCCGTCTCTAAAGATTGGGTTTGACTCCACCAAGTGTCATATGTAATAATAAGTGCCAGTAATTTATAATAATAATGAAATCGTTAAGCAATATATATTGCATATTAAATTTTCTATAAATTAACTATTCATTGTCAGTGAAGATTTTTTTAAGTTATCTTTATTCTTATTCTTAAGTCTAGAAAAATTTCAAAAGTATTTATATGTTAAATGTATTCATTTTATAGGGTATGATTGCTTTAAGAAGAGGAGCAACTGTAGTAACTCATGAAGATTTTATGGATGCTATTTTAGAAGTACAAGCAAAGAAAAAAGCTAATTTGAACTATTATGCATAAAAATTTTCATCTTCGAACATTAATTGCATAGCAATTTCTTTTTATTTATCTAAATAAACATTGTTTCATAAATTTAAAATAAAGATGTTGTTTTCTGGTATTCACTCTACATTTTTGTGTAGTAGTTAATAATTTCATTTATAATTTTGATGACTAT
The DNA here is from genome assembly GCA_026290005.1 of Latrodectus geometricus. Taxonomy (NCBI): domain Eukaryota; kingdom Metazoa; phylum Arthropoda; class Arachnida; order Araneae; family Theridiidae; genus Latrodectus; species Latrodectus geometricus. The sequence continues at coordinate 38,425 of JAPDSC010135738.1, read as the reverse complement.
ATATATTTATATTACATTCTGGTAATATAAATATATAAAATCTGATGGGTTGTGTGCTTCATGTAATAATGAATGGCCAATGACCGCCAAACATTTGGATAAGTGTGAAGCACTGAAAATTTTTTGTAGAATTCAGTGGTATTAGTAAGCTAGGAGTTAATGGCCTAATAGCCAATATAACTGGCATTTGATTAATAAGATTAATGTTTATTTCATGCTAGTGCATCAAGTTTGATGAATCAGTTTTTTTTAGTTTAAATTTTATTTATCAGAATAGTAATCTGCTTTTTGAAAGTATTGAAGATTTAAATGATTAATTATGAATCAATATTAAAGATCTGTTTGGAAATTATTTTATGTTAATTTATTTTAGTAACAACTATTATCTTATAATATAATTGTTACATGTGCAGGGAAATTTATCCGCACGACTTTTTCGTCCTGAGGACGGATTTCCATCTTGAAAATTATTGAAATTTCAGTTAAAAAATTATGTCTTTCGAAAAATTTTCAGTTAGGTTTAAAATTGCCTTTTAATCAATACGTAAAATATTTCATCCAAAGTAACATTCTGGATACTACTATGATGAGACTAGAAATGTCTCGTTTGGAAACGTGGAATTTTCTTCCATGTAATCAACCTACTAAACGAAGCAATTATCACTGCATTTTAAAGTGAAAGCTCTCTTTTGCTTTAGTTATAAAAATCACTTATTTAACCCCTTAACTGCCAAAGAAAACTTACGAGATTCGTTCCCCAGTGCCACCGTTTTCACACAGGCGATCGCAGTTATGCGGTGTATCGGTGGAAAAGAAGAGGCACGCTTGAAATAGAAGTAACATCACAACAGATATTTTAAACAATGTCAAGGACATTCTATTGCATTCCAAAGCCATTGGTCAAGCTTTACTAATAGCAGAGTATTGCAAAAAAGGGTATTTCCGTAAGCCGTATATATACGAGCGGGGCAGTTAACACATCGGCTAAGCGCGGCGTATATATACGCCCGCGGCAGGCAAGGGGTTAAGCAGTGATTATCAATAATAAATTAGCTTTGTCCAGAATAAAAATTAGAAAACTTGTGCAAGATGTATTACTGACTTGTGTAATGCATGTAGCCAAAAGCATGAGAATCTTTCATGAGCAAATTTTATATTTTTTCATTAAATATTGAAACTACAATTAAAATTAATGTAAAATAATAATATGGTTAAGATTTTTGTTATAAGAATAAATTGATTATTGCACATATGGTTCTAAAAGAGCAAATTTTAAAACCTTAAAAAATATATGTGCCAAAATAAATGAAAATGAACTAAATATTTGTAAAATTATAGACTTTTTATTTGAACCAACTATACACAGATTAGAAAATTGTATAAAGTTTTTCTGTGAAGAAAATATCTTTTGATAGAAGGGAAAATGATTCATAAATTGCATAGTTCTTCAAAACTTTCTTTTTGGACTTTTAATGAGAGAAATAATAGGGATAGTATTTGTTGAATTGCAAACAAATTACATTTCATTCATCAACTTTCAAGCAAATATAATTTTTAGAAATATTGAAAATAAATTTTTAAAATGGAAGATTTTGTATGCTAATGATTTCACAAATTGTATTGACAATTTTTTGTGTTTTTTAATTTAGTATATGTGACAAAATAATTAAGAATGAGAAGTGATATTTGTAAGAAAACTTCAATGTGCCTTGACAGGAAGGAGTCCAGAGAAACAGTATTTAATATTTTCCCAACAAGAAAATAACTTGTTTAAAATTGTGTATTGGTATTTTAATACATTCTAATAAATTAATAAAATTTCTTCATGGTCAAAATCTTATTCTATAATACATAGTGGATTGTAAAATTTTTTTAATCTTTTTTTGTGTTAAATGTAAGTAGTGCTTGAATTTTTACAATTGTTATGTCCATTTGATTTAAATTTTGAGACATCCATTAGTGAATATTAAGAAGTACATTGTTATTTATGCTCAAAACCATGATAATAAATTAAGAAGGTTTGTGTCTTTTTTAAAGCATTAGTAGTTTCTTAGGCATTCAGGTATTTATTCATCAAAGCATTTAAAATTGTACATGTCTGCTACCAGAACTTAAATGTATTTATATGTTATACAATCTTATGTCTTTTTATGATGGCTATTAAACCATTTTTTCAAATAGTTATCTAAATGTTTTTAGTGAGCGAGAGTATTCAATTGTTGATGAAAAAATTATATTAGATGCTGAAACATACATTGCCACATTAGTCCTGCACCCAGTATAATGGATTGAGGTGCTATTGAATTTCACTCCTTCCCTTTAAAACGCATTGTCAGTAAACTGAACAACCATCATATCTCAGGTGTTTGGAGACTTGTTTTCCTACTCTTCAGCACTTGCCATATTTCATCAGGATAATAAGGAACCAGCCATAGTAAGCAATGTTTAAGAGTTCTTTAATTTTCAGATTGAATTACTTCTTTGGCTTATTTATTCTCCCAATCTATTACCGATCGAAAGCATGTAGTCCATACTTGCACAACAACTAGTCCAGAATATACCAACCACTACTACAACAGATCAACTGTGGCAATATCTTGTAGTCACATTAACTGCCATTTTCCAAGACCACTTATCTCAAGTACCTACCTAGTAAATATCAAAATTCCTGCGCCTATAGAAAATAAAGATATGAAGTATAAAATTGTTTTATTAAAGGTCACATGTGCTGCATAACATTTGACAAATTGTTTTTTGGACTCCAGTTTTCAATTTTTGCTCCCATTTGGAATATAGTTGAAGAAAGAAAAAACCTAAGTTCAATGAGATTGTAGTTTTATTTCTTTATGCAAAATTGTACTCTTGGAATATGGGGTCGTTTATTTTTGAAAATTCATTGAACTTGATCTCTCTTGATTGTTTCGTATCAGACTTAATGTATAAATATAGATAAATCTGCATGCAAAATATATAAGAAACTTTTCAAAAGCTTATGAACTTTAGAAAAGCTCCAATTTAATCATCTGATCAACTCTACTGAAATTAAATTTCTTATGATGTTTAAAAAAATGTCTACTGGAATTATGTAGAATGATAATTCAATATTAGCAATAAAATGTAGATGTCCTAATATCTAAAATCTAAATATGAAATTTTGTAATATACTTTCGGAAGGTATTTTTTTTAATTAATAGTGGGATCTATCTATCTATCTATCTATATATATATATATATAATTATATGCTTGTGTGATGCCATGATGAAACATGAAATCTATCAACACTGATTAACAGTTGTGTATGAAGAGACATGGGAAAAACTTTCAAGCATGTCTAAGTTCAGTGTAGACCTCACCATTCTAAAGTGAAGCTGTATTACTTGACCATAATGCATCCAACTTTATAACTTAAATAACTCAGATTTCTTTCATTTTTACAGGAAAACCAACAATTAAAATGCATCATTCTCTAGTGTGTATTATTTGTTTCTGGTATATGTATTATTTGTTTCTGGTATATTTATTAGGATTTATATGTTTAGCACCAAATTCAAATTTTATCTTGTTTATGAGCTAATAGTTACTTTAAAATTTTTTTAAGCCATTATTCACTGACATAAATACACGCAGAAAATCTTAGTGTTTTATTTTATTGTTTTATTTCAAAGGCCTTATAAAATTAAAGTTTGTTTTATATAGCCCAGAGTATATTAATAATTGTTCTTGTACATAATTGAAGTTTATTTTCATAAATCCTTCTGTTTGTTAAATATTCATGTGTGAAAAAATTTGCTCAAAATATTTGCACTGAATTATTTGAGTTCATAAAAATCCAAATGGAAATTTTTGCAAAATGATCGAAACTAAGTTATTAAACCAAACAAATTTATTATATATTTCAATTGAAAAAATCAAATCGGATTGGGCAAAATTTTATGTGAAACTAATTTTAAATTGAAAAGTATATAAATTTATATTTTAATAAATACAGCATAGAATTTTTTTTCTCATTTCTAAGCTAGGAAATTAGGAAATCTTAGACAAAAATGACTATTCTATTAAAGATAAAGGGAAAAGTTTCTAAAGGGTAAAAAATAAATTTCAAAATATTAGCTCATATATTTTTTTAAATAATTTAATCTCTATTTTTATTATCATGGGCTCATTAGTCTAGTGACAAGGTAAAACCCTTTGGATGGGAAGGTTTGGGTTTTAGTAGTTGCCGAAAAATACGCTGCACATTTCTGGTTTCTACTTACAAATATATGAGAATGGGCTATTGAAACTTTTCCATATTTCTTCCTTTGCGATACCTGAATTCGTTTACTCCATTGTTCAAGTAAATTCCCTTTTTTTAAAATCTTGGATTGTGAATGTCAAGTAAGAATTCTACATCTGTTATGATAAAAAATTATAGATGAATGTTTGCCAATCTGATGAACAAAGAAAAATTTTAAATTACTTTTGGTAGTCATTTTTTTGTTCTAGTTTTTGCTTAGCTTATCTGATAAGTTGAATCGAATATTGAGTCATCAGTTTCACTGGTTTTACAAATAGCATACTTTTTTAAACGCTTTGAATTACACAGGGCTCGGAGTTGTCCTGATATTCCTGAAATTCCTGATTTTTTAAAAAACGTCCTGAAATGTCCTTATTTTTCAAAATAAATCCTGGAATTCCTTAATTTTTTATTACATTCCTTTGAAAGTTTAATTTCAATTAATAATTTTATATTTTTCAGTTGTAAATTTTTCTTTTAGTGGAATATATTTTTTCTTTCAGCTGCTTTCTATGCAAAAAGAAAGAGAAAAATTTCCCCCTTTTTTGTTCTCTTTCAAACCGGAAATAGGGTTGCCATACATTCGTCTCCGCCTCGTTTTCAGCCATTGCTCACGCATGTCTGAAGTCAAAAAAATTTAGGTTTGGGTTTACCATTAAATTCTATTTTGTGCCTTTACAGACAAAGTTTCTGGTTTTAGTAGTGCACAACAATTTACAATGATATCGAAATTGTGAGAATTATTGGCCTACGTTTATGCGCATGGCTTGAAATGCTTATCGCGCTATTTTGAAAGATTTTGATGGGTGTTTTGAAAAATTTTTATTAGCAAGCTCAGAATTTTATTTTTTGAAAACAATTTTTTTTAAAAAATGCCAAGGAAAACGAAATTTTCCGACAAATGGTTGGAACTGCAAGATGGGAATAAATGCCTAATCAAGACATGGTGCCGAAGTGTTGACGATGTTCATTCTGTGGAGTGCTTCGTATGCAAAAGCAAATTCAGTGTTTCAAATATGGGTTTTAGACAAGTGCTTGCGCATGCAGATGGATTAAAACACAAAAAAGCTGTGAACTGTTACAAGAATCAAACACTATTTACAATCAAGTCATCAACTTCATCTGAATCCTCGACAGCGACTGTAGTAGTGAATAACAATTCATGGCTCCCCAAAACGACATCAGAGAAAACCATTAAAGCTGAAACCATTTTAGTTTTAGTGGCAATAAAAAATAATTATTCTTTTTCATCTTTGAATGATTTAGCTAACATTTACGGAGAAATATTTGATGATTCCTCCATAGCAAAAAATCTCAAATTATCTGACAAAAAAGTAAGGTATATGATTAATTTTGAATTAGGTCCGTATTTCAAAACTCTTTTGTTTCGGGATATCGGCACTTCATATTTTGTTTTACTTTTCGATGAAACTACTACAAAACAAATAAAGAAACAGTTGGATATTTACATCTCATATTGGTCTGATAAACAAGGTAAAAATGTCATTTGTTACCTCGAATCACATTTTTAGGGCATGCTGAAGCCAATAAAATTGTAAAAATTTTATTAAGTTTTATTCAAAATAATGGTTTGAATTTAGAAAAATTAATGCAGTTGTCAATGGATGGACCAAGAGTTAATTTAGCTGTTTTAAAGCAAATAAATAGTGAACTGAGTAAGCAAAGTTTAGCAGTACTAATTGATTTGGGTACATGTTGCTTACACATAATCCATGGAGCACTGCGTAAGGGTATTGATAAAATTGATTGTAATATTGATGGATTTGCTATAGATATTCATCAATTTTTCAAGCTATCTCCCGAAAGAAGGGAAGATTATCATTCCTTACAGTTAGAAATACTGGAAGAAACTTTAGCTAGACATAGTTTCCTTCGTCATATTGAGAGCCGTTGGTTAACTTTGGGCTCAGTTTGTGAGAGAATTGTTGAGCAATATGATGTTCTAAAGGAATATTTCATTGTTAAAATACCTAAAGAGTCGAAATCTCCTCTTTCTGATAGATATCTTCGGATTATAAAACATTTGAAAGACCCTAAGACTCTGGCATATCTGAATTTTGTTTCATTTTTTTGTAAAACTTTTGAACCTTATTTACTTCTAATGCAAAAAGTCGAACCTTTAGTACATGTGATGTACAGTAAGTTAAATGAACTTGTTCGCAGTATTATGTTTAAATTTTTAAACCCAGAAGAAATCTGTGAAAAAAATGGAGTAAAGTTGCTACAAATTAATGTTGATTCAGGAAAAAATTGGTTAAATTTAAACAATATTGAAGTAGGTCATGGTGCAAAAGCAATGCTGGAAGAACTTACTGATAAAACAACATTTCTACAAAGTATTAGAAGCTGCTACATAGCAACTTCAAAGCATTTGCTTCAAAAACTTCCTATAACAAATCCTTTACTCAAAGATCTCCAGTGTTTGTCTCCTTATAATAGAAAAAAAAAGGAAGAGTCTAGGAGTTCATGTAGCAGATTAATTCAACATATTCCTCATGTGAATAAAACTTCTTCAGATTTTGATAAGATGAATGAAGAGTGGATTCTTTACATGTGTGAAGATGTGACTTTGATTAAGAATGATTATGATAACATCAAAATATCTGTAAATATTGGAATGCAGTTTTCAAAATATCTGTAAATATTGGAATGCGGTTTTCAATATAAAAGATGCTGGTGGTTATATAAAATATCCTACTCTTTCTAGAGTGGTTAAAGCATGTTTGTCGTTATTGAATGTAAATTCCCAACCAGAAAGAGGGTTTTCAACTAACAATTATGTTGTGACAAAGGAGAGAGCTTCTTTATCGGAATTAACCGTTCAAAGTTTACGGATTTGTCATGATGTTATTCGAATGCATGGCAATTCTGTTTCCTCCATTCCATATACCAAAGAAATGATGCATTATATTCAGAAATCTCATGCAGAATATGCATCATATATGGAAAAATCAAAAGATGTAACAGAATTAGAGAAGAAAAGAAAGGACGAGGAAGATGTAGAAGCTACTAGTGAAAAAAAGTTTAAACAATCGCACCTATTAGAAAAAATTAATGAACTTGAGGAAGAAAAGAAAAATTTGCTTGATAATCAGTGTGTAGCTCAAAAACTTTTGGATGATGCAACTAAAAAAATAGCATGTGCTATCAGTGATGATAATATGAGTGATGTGAAAGTTGGACAAATGATGCTGTCTGTTGCTAATGCAGAGATTGCATCTGTGAATGATAAATTAAAAAAGTGCAGTATTAAGTTATTGGAATTAAATGCTAATGCATCCAGTTCAAAATGAACATTATTCAATTATACATAAATGAACTGTTAATTTAAAGCATTTATCATGTAACTTATTAATTTTCAGAAAATGTTCAGTATAAAAAGTTTAAATTTCTGTATTATTTTTCATTTTGTTGTATTAAAAATTAAAAAACTCAGAATTTATTAAATAGTTTATTCCTTTCAAAAATGTGTTTTATGCGTAAAACAGAAATTAATATGTAAAAGTGTGAGAATCGAAAGCACTTAGACACAACATCCGGCCACACCTTCCTCCCCTCCTCTTCGAGACCAAAAGAAAAGGTTGGCGGAATGATTACAGAGAGGGGTATGAAACAGAGTGTACATGTTTCTGGAACTAGCATCTTCTGTTTTGGATGTCCTAAGCCATCGGGGATCGTTATGATTTGGAGACGTCAGTCTCATAATAATCTATTTGTTTAGGCTTCTTAAGCCATCTTATATAAGGGATATATTATTGGAGACATCAGTCTCATTATTTACGAATAGTTAATTGTTTGGGCTACTTTAGCTAGCTTCATTAGTTAATTATGTGTGTAAGAGACGCCAGTCTCAAAAATATATCTATCGGCTTCTCAAGCCATGTGATTGATTTCAAATGCTTGTTTTGTGTTGTGATGCTCTAGAAAAATAAATTAAAATTAGCATCTGTAATTTTCTTCGCAATTATTTCACCCGAACCTATGCACTCTGATTTACCATTATCGGATTACCAATTCAAAATAGAACGTTGGGAACTTTACTAAAGGTAACATTGGTTTTCTTTAATTATTGAAATATGTCCTGAAAAATGTCCTGATATTTCTTGAAAATAGTGTCCTGAAAAAAAAAATTCTGTACTCCGACCCCTGAATTACATTTTCGAGCATGGAAAGCCATTGGTTGATACCATTAATTCTAGATGTTTAATGTAGTTTTTTTTTTTTTTTTTTTTTTTTAAATTTAAACAATTTTTTTAGAGTAAACATTTAATTAGTAAACTATTAAATAGCATATGAGAGAGATATCATTAAATTATTTTGTCCAAATTGTTACAAGCAATAACTACTGGCTTTAGCAAACTTCTTACTAAAGAGTTTCTTAATGTTAAGACTAAATATATGAACTTACAAAAGTGTTAAGAAATGACGAGGGAAAAAATGTGACATTTTTAATACTATTTCTGTGAAAATATTTGAAGAAGTGAGAGGATATAGTTCTTGAGTTTGTCAGATATGTGGCACCTCTGCATTGTTGCCTTTTGTACCATTAGAGAGAGGATATAGTTAAAATTTACAGCTTTGTTTATTCCACTTCATTAATATTCAAATTCATTACAAAACATTTTTATCATTCAAACTGTTATAAGCCCAACCAGTAAAAATGTTTTCAAAGCCACAAAATTTAATTATATTTAGTAATGTTTTTCATTAATTTGTGTTTAATAATAAAATAAGTTGTGTATTTTTTGGTCAAATGAAATGCTTCATTTGGCAACAATACTTTAGAAAAGTTTTGTTTTAAATATGTCCTACCCACTTTTTCGTCTTGTATATACTTAATTTATTAAAATCTGAAACAAAGAGCTGTATATTTGTTGGCTTATATTAAAATCCAATCCTCTGTGACTACATATTTTCAAACGTTTACATCGTGTTTACCATTAATTCTAGATGCTTAAATATAATTTTCTTTTTTAAAAATTTAATCCACTCTCTTAGAGTTTTGTTTTATTAGTAATCTATTAAATATAGCATAGAATATCATAAAATTATTTTGCCTAAATTATTATAAGCAATATCTATAGGCCTTAGCAAACTTCTTACTAAAGAGTTTCTTATGTTAAGAATAATAAACTTGCTAAAGAGTTAAGAAGAAATAACAGGAAAAAAATGTGATATTTTTAATAATACTATTTGAAAATATATGAAGAAATGAGAGGCTATGGGGTTAAAATTCACAACTTAATGATTTTCAGAACAATTATGATACTGAACTGATAGTTGATAGATCTCGAGTGTTTTCATGTTTAATTCAATTCTTACAATCGAAAATTGCTTGTAAAGATAATCTTCTATGAAGCCAGGAACGCTAGCAGCAAATGCGTCAAACTGCACGATATAATTCGGAAAATGGTATTCAGGTAAAAAGAAATCATTGGAGGGTTTAGATTTCATGAGGTTCTAAGGTGTAGGAAAAAAAATCCTTGATATATACAGCAATCTTTTTGCTACCTGTGATGAACTGCCATTAATTTTAATGAGTAAAACTCTACTTTAGGGTGCCGTTTAGCGAACTTGGAGATTTGTTTGGCGCCATTCCTGTTCGCAACGATTACAGTGCAAACAGGTAATCTATCAGAGCCTCGACTTTATCTAAACCAATCAGAACACGAGTCGATTTTGCCCAGCTTGTCGAGAATCAAAGGGGCACCCTAAAGTATAGTCTAACCTTTTAATGGTACATGGCTTATGGTAGCTTATATTATATGACTAAGACATAAATGATTTAGCTTAGACCTAATCTATACTGAAATTCAAAGGAAGATATTATTACCCTTCTGGAGATAAACTAGCAGGGAAAGCCTAAACATCGCCTTCTTTTAATAATGAATTGAAAACACCAGACTCAAAGAGGCTCAGAACTATTTAAAACATTCGTTAGATTTTATTTGAATGAATTTATATTCATTGAGGCTATGGCATACTGAATGGTAAAAAAACTACCTGATTATGACATTTATATAATTGGTGAAATTATTCTGAGTCTATAATGGTTTGACTTCATTGGATGATCCATCATCGGTAATATTCTGGGTAGGAATCGTGAATGATGGAAAAACTATCTGCAAACTGAATACAAAAATAAGTCAGAAAATGTTTCAACCATTGCATCATGACGGGATTTCAATGCCTTTTGAAGAAGTCTTGTGTGTATTTAAATAATATGATCTCATTAACAGCGAAAATCAACTAGTATTTCTATAATAATATTTATTGCGCATTCAATAGATTTGAATTCTATTCACTATCGAATTTAATTAAGCTTAAATCACACCCTATGAATTTAGTCTATAAATTTAATAATTATTTGATAAACGAACATATCTTAGACAATTTTTAGGTAGGTCATGGCGGACAATTTTGGAGCTCTATGATAGTAGCTTACTTTGAAGAAGATAACTGGAGATGGTTTATAATCAATTGAATTATACATTGTATAAAAAAAGTCGATTCACAATTTTTTAATTTTCATAAAATTGATGAAAATGTGATCTAGTTCACTATTTTTGTATGAAAGTCGAATGTAATTATTTTGAAATTGTTTTCTTATTGTCTTTGATGATCCATTTATAAACTTCGAATAACATGTTTTTTGCTTATATTCGTTTAATGTGCTACATAATATTCGTTTATTTCAGACCTTTTTCACTTATTTTTTCATAATTAAATTTATAAAGATAGAAGAATAACCTTGAATTTTCTAAATTCAGATTTTTTAAATTAATATTTAATAATTTTTAATTTTAGTGATTTAAACATGAGATTTTCTTTTCATTTTACTAATGACATCACGATTAAAGTAATCCGAGTTTTTATTTCAAAATTTTTAATTAAATTTTCGCATTCTAACATCATTATTTTATTTAACACCATTAAGTACAAATATATATTTACACATAAATTTGATCTGATCCTTTAATTTTATGAAAATGTGTGTGGGAAAATAAGATTTGTCTTAGAAAATTATATTGTCAATTAGTTAAATTTTTTCAAACCGTGGTAATTTCAACAAACTTTTGCTTACATCCTAATATTTTTAAAATAATTTTAATGGCTTAAAATTTAATACATTAAATAATTTTAATGTATTAAATTTTATTCCTGGTTATGAATAAATTATTGAGAATCTGAAATATTATGCCAATTAACATTTTTGAGTAAAATATAATAATTAATGTACAATTGTGCATATATCATTTTTGAATGATATTCAACATTATTTTATTAACATTGCACATTATTTTATTAACAAGTTTAAATCATGGCACGTGAAGATGTCTACATCAAAACACTGGCATTTTTCGCAACTTTTCTCTAACAAACCATCAAAGTATAACGTGTGTAGGCGTTATTTATTTTTTTTTATATTATTCTTACCTTGAGATAGAAATAAAGTATATAATGATCTTTGATTGCTTATTGAATCCTTACATTGTCCAGTCACAAGCACGCGACTCTTTTTCTATGGGATACTCCATCTTCTGCAATGATGAAACAATGCTAACATTTCTATCGATACTTGGTTTATTAAAGGAGATATTGAAGTAAGTAATATAGTTTTATAATGTTTAGTGGATAATCTAACTGCTAAAAGTTGTAAGGCATCCACAAAAATTTGCCTTACGAGAAAAATATAGATAATGAGCCTTACTTACGTATAACAAGAGAGGGAGAGAAAAAAATCTGGAATGCTTACAATTCAACACGTATGCATATCGAAAGCAAAAACGCAATATTAATCTCCAGTTTTTCAATAGTGTTGGATTCTAACTTGGAACCTTCGTTCTGAGAGCATAATTTTAAATTTAAGGCACGGTGGAGAGAGATGGATTGTATAATTATTTTATCAAGCATGATAATAATAATCATAATAAGATCAATTCTTGTAAGTTTCTAGCCATTAGCTTACCATGGTAGGGAGCATTAGATTCTAGGTTCAATCCTAACTGCTGCTGGATAACTGGGGATAGATGTTACACACTTATCTTCTGTATACAATCTGTCAGGGGGGGGGGGTGCTTGAGAGTTTTCTGGATTTTATCCCTTTTCGATACCTGAATACGCTCACTATTTATAAAAAGTTCACCCGGAAGCCAAATTATAGAGGGGGGGGGGGCTGCGTTAGGCCGTCCATTACTGGGTGTCAAAAGTTTCCAATCATATTTTCTATGCAACTTCAAAATAGGCTGTTATGCATCGCTGATAAGTTTTCTGCTGTTTTTCTGTATGCTTATATTCATCAACAGGAATTACAAAAACACAATAATTTAAAAAAATTGTCTTTAAAAACTGAAATAACAGCTTAGTAATTTGTTATTAAAATTGAAGCACTTAAGTTTTGTAAAGTGATAGAAATAATCTTATCCTGCACGAATTGACTACAAACAAGGAAATATTTTATTTGTCTTTTTGAATATATTAGTTAAAAACTATGTGAATGTTATTATAACATTTTTGCTATGTGCTTGTTTAAAATAAAACACTAAAAAACATGAATATATTAATGATTAAGTGTATTTACGATCAATACTTTATTCACTTTTAAGCAATGAATATCTAACAACGTTCGTTCAATTCTTATGTTTTATCTGCTATCTACTTTGTACCCCATCCACTTTATGTGTACCAACCATCTATTTTGTATTTATTTATAAAGGTAAAGACCATAATATCAGAAAATTGTTCATCCATTTCGTGAGGTTCAGTATTTGTGATTTTCAGTAGGAAATTAAGATCGTGGATTCAGTGTTTACATGAATATGCAAAGGAAACCCGAAAATATCTCTCTTAATCTGAAATGCTAATGAGCACATAGAGATAATTGAAGTTTCTCATGTTTTATTGCTCAAAAATTAGAAAAATCAAAAGTAGAAATCTACTACCACTAACTTTCCACATTTAATAGAGGAATTTAAATCAAGCCAATAAAAGCCTTGTTTTTAATTTTCGCATGAACATATTTCTAATAAACATACACTCAGCAGCATTTGAAACTGGGGATGTCAACACTTAGCAATTAAACATGCGATTGGCTAGCAAGCATCTTTTCTTAGTTATTTCACACATCCGTATTTACACGGGCGTGGGATAAATTGAGATGATAAAAAATAAGAACGAAGCAAATATATGTAAGCTTTTTTATTATATTGAATTAAAAGCTTATGGTAAAATTCATTACATATAATTAAAGAGTTTTAGGGCGGGCTTTTCCACCTTAAAATTACACTTTCAAATGTAAAGATGTTTTACATAACCGTCTACAAATCATTCTGCTATTATTCTTTTTCCCTCCATGATCCGGCTTTTTGTTAAGATGCGCCTGCGAATGTCTTCCTATTGAAATTACTGCTGAAAAAAAAAAGGAACTTCAGATTTTACCGAGATGAAAACAGGCAGATGTAGTAAGAATATGAATTTCTTTTTCTTTTTTTCAAAAAAGCCATTCGCTGTGGTAATGTTAAGAGGGGAAGGAAGTATAAAAACAAAAAAATTGTGGGAACAACCTCATAAAAACGTCACTCCATTCAGAGATGACGCTTAAATAAGTCTTTCCAACTTTTCCGCAGTTTAAGATCGTCGAGTGAAAGATGCCCTTCACTTCTAACGAATCCCTTTTAGAGGGGTGGTGACAACATCGTGTCAGTGGTTGAGGAGGCGTCAGATTTCAAGTGACCCAGTAACTCAGTGGAAAGCTCGTCATTCGCAAAGAAACTTTTAACTTTCAGCCACAAGAAAAAAAAAATTTTTTTTTTCTCAACCACTGTCTCAAACTATTGGAATTAAAACTCTCTTTTCTCGTTAAAGTTGAACTGTGAAAAGACTTGCCGAATTTGAATCTTTCAATTTTCTCCTATAGAAATGCTGATTAGAAAAACATGTCAGAGGCTTGGTTTATACGTAACAGCACTTTTCGCCTTTGTTGTTTGTGGTGTAGCATCTAGAGGACACCTTGTTCAGGATTTTAGTGAGTATAAATTAATATTATCTGATATAAATGCTAATATATATAAAACATCATATATTTATATGCATATAGTTGTAGTAAGGGTATCTTGAAGAAATATTTTAATACTTAAGAAAGGCTGAAATGAATTTGTGTTTTAGAGCCATATAGATTAATGTACTTTTAAAAATATTATTACGCTATTTTAATCGCATATTTTTAGGAAAATTTATTCTTTTTTCTCAAATGATTTGCAATGTTATCTGCTAGTTTAATTTTTCAATGGAAGGAATTATCAATGCAAGGAAAGGAGTTAGTGCAGATAATCTATTTGATTTAGAAAGTAATAGTAAATTAGTATTAAGAGAAGTGTATATTTTTAGTGATAATAATCAAATTGTGACTTTTCTACACACAGCCACTCAAAAAATGTTCTTGAAACTAATATTATTGCAATTTTTCTTATGAAATTTTAACCGTTTGGATGCACAATTTATTTGAATAATTTTTTGCATTCGGAGCATGCTTAATTTTTTGGGATATAGAGTAATTTGTAAGAACAGCATATTTTATGCAAGAATTCATTTATTTCATGATATATTAATATATGTATGATATATTGGGGTAATTTTAAATATTTAGTACTGCAAATAAAGAAAAATTTAGGAACAAACAAATTCACGTTATAATAAAAAGCAAATTTTATTAATAATTTTGAAGAGAGTATGGTGGATACAAATACTTTGAAATAAACAAGAATGAACATTTTAAATATTGTCTGATTTTCAACGACGTATCAGAACGCCATGTGCGACTTTGGTCAAATTAATGCATGACGTTCTGATACGTTGAGTGCGGTCAAAGGGTTTAGCATACATATTCATTTACTTTTTTAAGATACAGCTATTTTTGAAAGATACAGCCATATAAGTACAGTCATCCATCTCCTGATTTTGAGTCAAAATCAAGTGATGAGGTGCACACGTGATTTGGTTTTTTTTTTTTTTTTTTACCAAACTTCTACATCTTATAGACGCGGGCTGATCTAGGGCATTGTTCTCATTATCGGTAGGTAGTGAGTTTGAATCCCAGATTAATCGAGAGGAAATCCGATGTGTTCACTAAAGGCGGGTGAGGCAAGGTTGTGGTTGCAATATACTCAAGTGAAATAATGTTTCTGGGGGTGACAGGTCAAGAATTAGGGAGTCTTCTGTTTGATCCCTGCCTGTAAATTACGAATATCCCCACCCGGCAGCTTCAACTAACTTGTAAAACTCAACCCAGGGCAATGTACAGGGAAGTATGCTGATGCAACAACAACATCTTAACAACGAAACGATATCAGATTTTAGAAACGATTAATGTTTATCAGCCTTCTTCTCTGGTGAATGTTTATCTTGACAATCTTCATTTGAGTTAGGCATTAAGGCCATTATCTTTCGGATAGTACCCATCCAGCCAAACAATAATTACAATAGAACAAATGGTCACATTCCACTCTTAAAAGAGAAATTAGAGTTCCAGCCTGAAGTTACAACAATGTGGGAAAGCTAATGAACGATATCTCGAAAACTGCACATTTCAATGTTTATTATTCAGTGAAAACTAAAATGTGTATTTCTTAATATGTAGTGTGGTGTATTTCATACGAAATACCCATGCATTCCTACTACATACAAAAAGGACAGTCTTTGCACACAGATGATAATCTCTGCCCGGCAGACTTAGTGCAGTAGATATAGATGCTAGTGATGAGGAATAACGATCTAGGATTTCCTGCATCAGTATTTTTTAGTGATGAGATAACATTCAGCAGAGAAGACATTTTCAACAGGCGCAACAAGTTTGATGTGACAAGTGCATCACCTTTTATAAATTTTCCGTGAATGTCTGGGCACGTATTTTTGATGATTACATGGGAGGCCCTTTGAATTTACATTACGCCAGATCGTTTGACCAGTGCATCTTTTGGAACAAGCAACCAGTTTCTTTTTGGAGAGCTTTCTAGTATTTCATTCAGAGAGACATGTTTTAAGCAAGATTGATAGGAAGTATCAGACTTGTGGCTTGGTCTCCTCATCGTGGCTTGAGCTGTGGCTTAATCATAGGACTTTCATCTCCGAGGCAGTGCACCAGTCTTTTTCAGCTGATGTCAGTTGTACAAGACACAGTGTGATTGGCATTTCAAATACTTGCTTTGTAAGTTTTTCACTAAATTTATCTAAATGACTATGCAATTTTCGGTATTGTTCATTCGCTTGCTCTACACTGTTGTAAGTCCAGGTTGTAAATTCTTCTTTTCTGCCTCTCAGAATGAAATGCGACCTCGTGTTCTATAGTAATTAATTTTTCTTTGGATGGGTGCTAACACTTTCTTCATTTGTAAAAAAATATTTTAAAATCACCCAATATATATGTGTGTGCGAGAGTGAGTTCTATGTTCTTTCAAGTGCCACTGACATTGCAGCAACATATTTAGAATTAGGTTTTTATTTCCATAACTTACCAGGACAATTATTTTAAGAATCATGATTAAGATCAAAGTTTCGTCAATGACCACCACTTCGTGTGATTTGTCTGGACATGTTGTCAGAATTGGTCAAATTAATTTAATATAAACGTGTTTTTTTTTTTAAATTAGTAAGAATAATTATTGTGAAGTCATAGAGCTACTTTCCTACTTTTGTGCAATGGAGAACGGACGAATAGCTTAATTGTGAGATTAAAAGATAATATAGCGTGAGGTTTATATTTCTATTAAATTAAAATTATGTTCATACCTTAAATGCTTATAAATTGCGAATGCTTTTGAAATTTTCTCAGCTCAATGGATGGTAACATTTTTTAAAAATATAAAATTGTCTACTTGAAGCAATATTTAGAAGACATTTTAAGCCACAATTATTTTGTATTTCTTTTGCTAAATTTTGACGGAAGTTAAAATTCTGGAAATTAGGCATTATTTTTCTAAAATATACCTTCGAAACAAACTCAAAGGCACTTATTCAATATCATGCATTCTAGTTTTTCCCCGAATAAAATGCCAAAAAAAATTTAAGCAGATCATTTCATCAATATTGTTGTACAAATATTATTTTATCATAGTGATTTAATTCTTATTCTTTAATTTAATTTCAGTGCATTTTAATTTAATACTTGTATGGGGGATCCGTGAAAGTATAAAAAGTGATAAGATTACTGTCTCGAAAAAATATATTTGAATACCAAACAAGCATTGGAGATGAAGAAATCTCTATTTAAAGTAAAAATTGATTTTACTTGTAGCTTCCATGATAAAACTACGATGAATTTAGTGGAGAGCTCGCAATGAAGAAGCAGTTTCATACTGTTCAGTTTGTTCTTGGTAAAATTATACTTAACTTTGATGGTCTGGTTGGTTAGAACGTCGTTCTTTTAATTGGAAAGCAGAGTCCGGATCCTGATCCAATTGAAGATCCGTCATGTTCACTAATGGCAATTAGGTTACGTAAAATATATCGTGGTCGCGATGTCCTCCATGTGAAATGATAATTTTGGGGCTAGCATGCCAAGTCTGGAGGATTTCTGCTCGGTACTTTTTTCTAAATTTCGGACCACCCACTTTCGGGGCTGCGATGGCACTCACTAGATGCTATACTGTACAAGGTGCCATTATTCCTTCTTTTTTTAATGGTAAAAGGTGAGAACTCTTGTAGCCAAGTATTATATAATAACAATTCTATAAACATTAAAGGCTAGATGATCTTTCTAACCTTATTATTAAGTAACCTAAAATGGCTTTTGTCCAATGAAGTCCAATGGGTATTCAACAAATATCCTAAGGGAGTTTTTGCTTGAACATCGTAAGATCAGCAAATTCATTTCATAAAGACATATTTTTTTATGGAATGAATATTCTGGTATTCGTTTGAAACACGTTAATATTGTTCATTTATATGAAATTTCCAGAGTTGAAATTCTATAACACGACTGTCTTCAGTTGTTTCATTAATGGAATTCGTTATTTTCCAGAAATTAGAATCAGATCTTTCTTTACTAGGATATTGCAGTGCTAATTTCTTTATACAAAATATTACTTAATAATATCAGTTTAAGAGCACTTGAAAGTTGGAGATTATAACTAAATAAATAAAAAGCAGGAAAGAGTTTTTTTTTAAGTTTAAAGCTTGATGATATTGTATGAATCAAATTTGTTCAACAAAATTCATTGAGTTGACTTCTTTTGCCAGAGGATGATTATTTTATACATTCATTTAAATGATATTTTTATATGTTGTCAGTTTTTTCCATTTAAATACACCACAAATTTTCTTCGCTATACATTTTTGTTTTTAATTGTATCTTTATAAATGTGTAGTAACGTAATTTAAAATTTTTGTATAATATGGTTTAAGTGTTTGTATCATTTTGTCATTCCGCTTAAAACAGCACATTAGGAGGGAAAATTTTAGAGCGCAATTATACATTTACTTACATTTCAAAAAATGTTTTTTCAAAACATTTTACAAAATTATTTTTCAGAATAAAAAAGGTATATAATATTTAGTTATTACTTAGTGAAGAGAAAAAATATACTTATATAAGAATGCTTGAGTTCTATTGTTATAATCAGACTAGTATAATAAAAATAATGTGTATAACTTA
Organism: Latrodectus geometricus; assembly: GCA_026290005.1. Lineage (NCBI taxonomy): Eukaryota > Metazoa > Arthropoda > Arachnida > Araneae > Theridiidae > Latrodectus > Latrodectus geometricus. The sequence continues at coordinate 19,480 of JAPDSC010135738.1, read as the reverse complement.
AATAAGATATTTTAATAAAGAGCACACAGATTCAAAATGGCTTCAATTATTGATAATAATAATAAATTTAATGTAAATTTTTGTCACACTAAATGCTTGTTGTTTGTTAAATACTTATTATGTATAAATTTTAAAAACCGTTTCATAACTGATTTTCAACAATATTCAATAAGGAAATAAAAGTGTTAATAAATTGTTGCGATCACCTATTGAGGGCAATCGCTCTTTTCGTTCTCTAAAATCCATAGATATGATGTCGGGTTTTCCTAGAGACTACTGTACTGACAGGGCCAGTCAACTTCAAATTTGAAAGGCTGTGGTGGCGTGGTTGGTTAGAATGTCTTTCTGGGAAGGTAGTATGTTCGAATTCCAGTCTAATCAAAGATCAGTCATGTATGTCGTGATTACAATGTTCTTCATGTAAAATAATATCTCCGGGGTTAGTATGCCAAGTCTGTTAATCTTCTGCTTTCAAATTATGAAGACGCCCTCCAATTTCAGGGGTACGATGGTATGCTCACTGAGTGGCCACTATATACAGGTACCACACTTCCGTTTCTTATGCTGCTAAAAAAAGGAAAGGCTAACAGAATAGCATTGGAAAAGAAAATTTTGATAGATAGTTATACCGCTCCACAAATATTGTTTGAAGGTTTAGTAGATGGAGTGCCAATTCAGGTGTTGATTTCGCCACTTAAAAAAACAACTATAAAATAAGTTATTTTTGTTGGCAGTTCCTGGATTGCTTTTTATTTTAGAAATATATAAATATCATTTTGAAAACTAAAAATAGATAAAAGCATTTGTAAAATCCTATTTTTGCTCAATGCTCGAGAACAGGAAAAAAATGGCAAAAAGGTGATTTCCCTCAATTAATGTAAGGTAAATACAAAATATGAGCTATGCTAATGACAAAAATGTATTTGGTGCTCAACTCAAAAACAATCTATTTCTTTAAGTTAACATGAAAAAATATATTTTATTTAAAATGTGTATATAGTTACGTTTTAATAGAGAAAATAAATTCTATTTTCTTCAGATCATCAATTTTTCAGATAAATCAGATCCCTTCTTGGATTTATAGTTCCGATGTGGGCTGAAATGGGATCCAACCAAACGCATTTTATAGATTAATTATTAAGATATAGAAAATTAGGTATGTGTGTTATCAATTTGCAGTTTTTGTAGAGTTTATCTTTAACATTTTTATGTAAACATACTTACTTCCCGAAGAAGTGAGCACATGTCCATTCTTCCAAAATGATAAATATAAAAATGTTTTGTGGGTGTTTGCATGCGTGGGTGAGTGGAAATTTTCGTTGAATTGGTAAAATGAGTAATGAGACGCATTCAGATGTGAAATCCTATTTTCATAATAAAAATTCGCTTTAAATTTATTATGTTAAATATCTAAAGAAGAATGCAATTAAAGAGATTATAATAATAACAGTGAATCACTTAATAATTAATGAATAATAAAAAAGATTAGCATCTAGGAGTGCTAAATATATCCATCCGATTATTAAAAATTTTATTTAAATATATTATTTCCTTACATTGAATTCTTTTAACACCGTTAATTATCTCTATTACGTAATAATATTCTGTTAAAGAATCTGCCTATTGAAATTTACATGTCTTCAAGATTAAGAGTTAGTTTAAGAATTTTTAAGATTGCTTTATGCAATAAACGGAATAATTACTTGACGCAAGTTTCTGTCAAAACATTGATGAGTTATAATCTGCTACTCACTTCTTCAGTTTCCTCAAGTTAAGCCGCTTAAAAATTCAGATTAAAGTTTTTTGGACATTCACTGCATATGATCTTCCAGTATTTTTCATGGATATTGAGTCACATTTACCCATCGAAAATTTTACTGGGCTATGTACATAGAGAAAACAGAAATGCTTATTTTATTTAAAAATGACTGAAATCCAACCGATGACTTTCCACACTGATGAGCATTAAACATACAATAACGGTGAACTAGTCGTGGCTGTAAACACTGGAAACTCAAAGGGTTTTGAACTCAATTTGCTTTGATCTTTATATATAACTCAGAGATTTCTCTATTGATAGGCCTGTGCTTAAATAATCTCTTGTCATAATCTATTCATTACAATGACGATTTTGTAAGTGAATAAATTTTGAGATAAGAAAAATCATGACAAAAATCCAATAACTATTTTAAAATTCTTTTGTTTTCAATTGAATTTAACTTTGAAAGCTTAACTTTAACTTAAAAGAAAAATTTAAAAGTGAACATTCAGGCTAGAAAAGGGTAGATGAAATTTTCAGAAAACGAACGCGGGAGAAAATTATATGCAATCGATTAAATAACATAACTTTTTTTTTTTTAAATTAAGATAGATTTTGAACCAATTTGGGTTCATTCTGGAAATTGTTTCTTCTTTTGATTGAAAGCTTATTTGATTCATAAAAGTATAGAAAATGAGAGAAAAATTTGGCTTGAAAATAAGAAAATAATTTCTTTTTATTAAACTATATCTACTACTTCTCAATTCGACTTATATATTCCAATTTTCTTTTAATTTAAATTTTGTGTCATTCTAAAATAAAATCTAGGAAATTTAAAATTTAATTAAATTATAGATAAGAAACCACAAATAATTAGAATTTATTTTCCTAAAATCGATTCTTTAGTCAATTTATATCTGATATACATATTATAATTTTTGTATTTTTTTTTTAAATAAAATGAATTTTTTTGTTGCTGTGGATAAATAAAAGCATTTTTAACTATATCTGAAACTAAAGAAACTATAATTCATAAAGCTAAACAAGAAATAACTTATTTAAAATTTGTTAAAATTGAATTATAATGTGCTTAAAATTGAATTATAATGTCCCACATATTTTCAATCTAGTAATCTTGTGTGATTCTACATAAATACAATTATTGAGAGTTATACCCAAAAAATAGTTAAATTACATCTGAAATAAAAATGAATAAGAATTAACGAAACAACTCTTTAGTTCATTTATAACAATTTATAATTTTTTTCCTACTAAATTTTGTGCAGTTTTATTCAAGTTTCGTTATGTAAATGATAAATAAATGACATACATACGAATATAGAAAGAATTTCAACAACTTCGAACTTAATTGATTACTGAAATTATTTAAATGAAGGGTTGAAACTGCATTTTTGTCAAAACAAGAGAAAGATAATGTAATGTTCCAATTTATAATAATAATAAAAAAAAATCATTCTGACAAAAAGATTTAGGTTAAGATCTTGCAGCAATGGAAATGGTTGTTTTTAAATGCTAAATAGCAAATGACAGTAAATCAGTTAAAACATTTTACAGCGAATAAACTATAAATATATTTTAATCCTATCACGATAAATTCATTTCAGATAAAGTCTATAACATGACGCCAACTCCAGCATTAACTCATCCAAAAAAGCCAACAAATACGGCAAGCAATTTGTTCTAATTTTCCATTCATGTTTCAACAAAATGGAATAATCATGGATTCTGCAGAACATGATCCAAATGGAAGTAATTAACGGAAAGCGCGGAGAATTAAAATCCTACAGCTTAAAATGAAAGTAAAAAGACGCGTTGACTCAAGCAACATTTTCTGAAAGGGCAATTATTGCCGGAATCATGATTTATGAGATGGACTTTTCTTGTTTTTGCCACCTCATTATCCAAGAACATGGAGAGAAATCGGAATTAATGATCACACAGGAGTACACGCCTCAATTAGTTGAGTTGTAACAAGTTTGTACCGAAAAGTAATTACCTCTTATAACTGTTTGTCCTGTCATTATCCGGAAAAAAAGTTTTGACTCCCGCTGGCAATATTCGGGAAAAGGTAAAAGTACGTATGTTCTGTTTGTTTACAAGTTTCAGGTTTAATAAGTCGGACATTGCTTTTATTGAGATTGATGAGTTTTATATTCTTTGTTCATTATAATATAGAAGATTTCTGCTACCATCTTTTTAATTGTATTCTTTTGTCGTTATGTGTTTGTGTGATATTAGAATTAAATGAAATAGTCATTGAAGCAACCGTTTAGTCGTAATTTTATTTAATCATTTGTTAGTATATATATATATATATTTCAAGCAATAATACTAACTTTGAAGTATTTTTTAAAAATTATTATTAAATGTAATATGAACATTTCCTTCCCAATTAAATCTGTAAAACATTTTTGTGAAGTATCACTAGTAAAATAAGAATCAAGATGTATTTTAAATTTGTATTAATTTAAATTATTATTAAGCATTATCGAATCCTTAAAATGCAAATAAATATTTTATGAATTAAAGAATAAATATAATAAGATAGACTTTTTTACAAGTTTATTAGTATTTTAGTTTAAATAGTGTTGCAAATGGGTAAATAAAAAATATGTAAAATTTATTTCTTTTATTAAAAACATGTAAATATGTTTTCATATATTTTGAATTTAAAAATTTATTTAAAGCTTAATTTAGTACGGTAATTCGAATGATGCATTATGATATAAATTTTTAATAACTAATGATGCATGACAATAAAGTTATAAAAATGTACTTCTATTCAATTAAATATTTTGCATGTATCGGGACGCATTTCAAATCTCCAATTCTAGTTTAAGAAGTTCTTTTTACAATTTAAAGAATCTTTTGAAACCATTATTCAGTTTATTTTACTGAAATTAATTATTTATAATACTTGTTTAACCATATTTCATAATAAACGTTTTTCATTCGTAAATTTACAAATGCAGAACTATTTTAATAATGAGAATAAAAAAGTAATTTTTATGTTGAAAAGAGACATTCATCACAATATTTATTTTCATGGTAAATATCAATGATTTCATTATTATCAATATCATTAATATAATCATTGATATTTATATCATTATAAATATCAATGATTTCAGTTTTACCGATAATTTAAATCTTATCATTCTTAATTTTTGTAATTGGACGAGCTAAGGCATCACAAATGAAATGAAGTTCATCATAAGAAAATTTATACTCTTTTAGAATTCATATAGTACATTCAACTTTTACTCCTTTGCCTATCATATTGAGCAAACTTTTGAATCACCTCAATAATTTCTGTTTTATAAAAGATAATAAATTCATACATTAAACTGGATAATCATTAGCATTTTTGCCATAAATTATGAAAATTGGATTTAAAAGTAAGATACCTCATCCAAAGCATTTTGTGCCAAAAATAATGAATAACTCTATTTATATATATTTTAAAGCAACTTGTGATCCTCTAAATTAAACTTTGAGCTATTTTAATGTAATATTTTTACTCATTTAAAACATTTTTCAATTTTTAGTAAATTTTAAATATTAATTTTACATTATTTAACTTAAGCATCTTTACATTTCTTGCATTCAATGGTTTCTAATGACACTTGAAAATATTGAATGTTTAACAAATAGGAAATGTTCTGATTCATATTTTCAAAAATTTAACTGGTAGAAATGATTCTAGAAATAGAATTCAACAGGTAGTAAAAATTCTCTCTAGAAATGTTTTTATCCCTTACTTCTAAGCTGTATTCAATATCATTTGATAAAATAATAGAACTTATGTTTAGTAATTTTTGAATTCCATTCAATGATTAAAAATAAGCTTATTATTCTCTTTTCTATAGGCACATTTCTTATATGATTTGTAATAAATATTTGTTAATGTATTTATTACATATTTGTTAACTTGAATATCAGTATTTTTTAATATGTACAGTGCGTATTGTAAAAGATTTAAATCATTGATTCTAATAAAAGACTTAAGATTATTTTATTAAACTATTGTTAGCATTTAAAAAAATAGAATACAACAAGCACTACAATGATAAATATGTTTTAATCAGGAAAAACTTGTAAGTATCTGTAGTAGATATAAATTTACTTTCACTAAGAAACTCCTGTTAGATGTAATTTAATAATAAGAGAATGTTATATTGTTGTAGGAAAAACATCAGAAGTACACAAGTATTAAGAATATTTTTGAGCATTCCATGAACAATATAATTCTTTGCATATTTTTCAGTTTCATTAAACTCTGTACTATGGTCAAATGATCTGTTTTGAAGGTTAAAATTGGGATTATGAAAATACATTTCTTGGTACCCTTTCTTGGTAGAATTGTTCGTCTTTTATTTAGAATAAAAAAGAACTTCAATTTCTCAGCTACATTTTATTCAATTTACATTTAGTATTTATTAGAACTGAGATTGATAAAGAGTGTGAATACAGTGTTATTAAAAATGTCTGACAAAAGAAGAGGATTAGCAATAATTTAAGTTACTTATATTCTTACAGGAAATGACTTGAGGTTCATAAATTCGAGAATCCACTTTTCGATTTGAATTCGAGTAAATTTCGAATTTATTCCGTCAATTACTCTGTCTTTACCTTCTTCGAAGCAACCTACGCTACTCGCAAAATTAATTGCAAGCTTCTAAACAAGCAGAGGCAGTCGGCAATCTCTTAAAATAAGAACGTAAGCAATAACAAAGTCAGCTGCGGCGAGTCAGTGTGAAGGGTGGCTGTTGTTCTTCAGGCTTGCTGCGAGAAAAATGTCTTCCTCCTTTCACATCGAGTTAAATCACGAGAATTGTTTACAAATGCCAAGAGAAACATAAATCTATCCTTGAAAACAAGTGGAGATATTCCACGATTTCGACGGCGTGATTCTTCATTCAGGTGTGGGTTGCTGGAGTATAAGTAGCGATATATCAAATATCCAAACTGCTGAAATGGAAATGCTTTTTTGTTCCATTTCAAACAATTTATATATTTAGATTTATTAAAATAAAAAAAGTTCGCATACACACCAATATTTAAAGTGTGAGTTTAGTCAAACAGATATAACTTGTTTTTATTTATGTACAAAAAAAAACAAACAAACAAAAAACCAGATTTTATAAAAAACTTACATAAAAAACATTCTCAGACTTTTAGTAATTTAAATATTTTATTATGAAATTTTATGTCTTTTTTAAAAGTAGATATTTTATTTCTATAGATTTCACTACATAAAATTAATAAATTTGAATTTTTGTAATGGACTTAGAATAAAGTTGATGTTCGTCGAATTACTACCAAACTTATATATGGTAATTGTAATAGACAACAACAATGGTATCAAAAACAGTAGTCAATTGTTTACATTTTTAATAATGAAATTATTCTCTGAGTGGTTATTTGCGTAATACATTTTTCTCTAAAATTTAAAAATTAGAAATATTTTTATGATATTTTATAAATTACTTTAAAGTTACTTTATGAATTATTTTAAATTAAAACATTTATATGTAATCCGATAGATATTCTTAAGCCACTGAACCTTTTTTCGTATTTTTAGGGCATTTATTTTTTCCGTTTCTATCACATGTTTGTGTTTAATGTAATTGCTTTATTTATATCTTTTAAACACTTTGAAGGTTATTAAATTCCAATACAAACACTTTTTACTATAGAATAACTACATGCATTACTTTACCGTTAGGTAAACAAGCAAAATGCTTATCTTTGCTCAAGATAATCAATTGCAATAAGCACATGAGGTCATCCATGCTTATTTTTAGCAACATGGCTAGAGATTATTATAAAACCATAGCTGTATTTCGAAAATTAAATGAACTTTCTGTTAGCTTGAAGAAAGAAAATTTTATACAATTGGAAGGTGGCAAAATTTACCAAAAGATAAAATTTTTTAAAACTATAAGTAAAATATTACTAATTTTTTGATTTCTATTCAGGATCAATAAATTTAGTTAAATAACAGAGTATAGTTAACGTTTTGCTGTTCTTTAATTTATAACGTTCTAAGTTCTAACTCAATTTTCTTTATTTTTACAGGAACGACATCTGATTTAGGAAATGCATTATGCAATAAAAATGCAAGTATTGCTATTGCTTTCCGTGAAGTGTCTTCAAGACCTAGACTTTTCTCACACACCATCGTAACCATTGATTTCTTATTGACAGGGTACAGACTTACATTTGGTGTTGATCCCAGCAAAGGGAAAGGTAAGTGGACACAAAGGAATACATTATTGTTTTTCCTAAAATGAAAATCTAATTCAAAGCAGCTTTTATCTATTACCTTTTGTGTTATTTTAAATGTGATTAAAAAGGTAACAAACACCAAGCTTATGTAATTAAGGACTAACTACTTTTATTAAAAATTGTAAAGAGTGGAATAAACAAAGTAGTGTAGATTAATAACGAGAATTTAAAAAAGTGATTGTAAACTGAAAAGTTACAAGGATAACTTATCAGTTATATATTAACAACGGATGAAAAATATGATAGAAAATTAAGAGATCTTTATGCCAATCATTCTTCCCCATACCAAGTCACTAAGTCTGTTCAGGGATTCGTTAGAAAGCAGGACTAGTTTGCTTCAGCTTCTCAGAATACAGGCCTTTAATCACTAAGAACTTACAGCAATTTTATCATCATTGTCTTAATCAAATCTTGTTTCAAATAAACCAATGTCGAATTAGGACTATCATATTACAGGCATGTTTGTAGTAGTAGGAAGTCCCGGGCTTAATAGACATCCATTATTAAATAACATAAGATTTATATGCTTCTATTTTAGGATTATATGTCTGTTGGGAGTGATATTAAAGAATTTTCTGGTTTTTCTTTCTTACGATAGATGAATACGGTCCATTACTAATAGAAATCTTTTCTTGAGAGCAAAGGCACTGTAGATAAGTAACCATTCTATTAGATATTCTTTATCTTCTAACATTAGGGCAAAAATCTTACAATTAGCTCATAATAGCTTTCGCCTGTTGGTAAACTACAGTAAGATGAGAGTTTAGGAAAAAATTTTTTTTTTAAATGTGTGTTGTACTTGAATCGTATGAAGACAAACAATTTTTCCACCAATCTTTATACAAATTCTTGAATTTATACAAACCTTCAGATCAAATTCGAAAAGCCACCAAAACTTAAAACTTTCGAAATCCAAACACCAATTTTAATTATTAGTGAATTAAATTAGTGACATTAAATAGTTAAGATTTAATGTATTCTTAATTTTAACAATTTAATGTCGCAAATCAAAATATTACTAGCATCCACATTATATGTGTTGATGATTGCTATAGTAAATCTTAAAAACACAATTTTTTGATAATAAAAAATTATAAGCAGAAGAGAAAAGAAATAAAAAGTCACACACACAAACTAAGAATGTCGTTCAAAAAGAATTCAATAAATAAATGTCAACTATCAATTAAAATTTTTCCAGTTAATTTCCCGCATAATTTTTTTATAAACATTAAATCGATCAGATTATTTTTCTTCTCGTGATTTTTTAAAATATAATTACACATGAGTATGCAGATTTTGTGTTGTCGATTCATTATTTCAACGTATTGCGCAGTTATACGATAAATGTACGGTTATATTTTTTCTGTATAATAAATAATTATACATATATTTTTATTAAATCAAGATAAAAAGTAAAAGGTAATACATGGAAATTACGGAAAGAGATAATATGACCAGGAAGAAGAATATTTAATGTAGCTATTACGAAAATATGATTAAAATAATTCAAAGAAAACGAAGTGTGTGCAAAAATAAGTTGTTAGAAATGATTATGCGATAATTCATTATTTAGAGGTATAATATAAAATTGAAAAAATTTTCTCTTTGATTCTAGGATAGTTGGAATCTGTCGATCAGAATGACAGTCTTTGGTAAAATTCATGGGTGTCAAAGTTTGGGTGAAGTCATGAAGTGATTGTCACTGAAGTATTGTACTTTAAAATTCTAAATGGCAGACTGTCAATTAGAAATTATGAAAGCATTTCATTGGTTGTACTGTTATATCACACAGTTCTACATAGTATAAATGTGATCTTAAATTTATATACATTTTAAACTCAGCAAATTTTTCATTATTGTTAATCTGTTATAGTTTAAGCTGAAGCACTTATAAATATTCCTACAAATTTTTTTAACAAGTTCTTAATTTTAAAGATTAAAATTTATAAATAAATTTTAAGGTATGCATTCTTTTATGAAATACATTTGTTCGAAATAGAAATATTTTCCTCCAATTAAAAGCTATTACATGCGATCCCTTTTTGTTAACGTTTAATCAAATATAATGCACACAGAACAATTAAATAAAATTACATTTCCATCATTTTTAAGATTCCTTTTGTAGTGTATAACATAAAACAAGGTTTTCCCTTTCAAATTTAGAAGTGACCACAAGCGAATGATAGCTTTTTTATTTCCAGTGTTATTGACAGTCAATGGACCGCAAAATTTAGAGCAAAAATACCAGATACCAGGAAATTTGTCCGCGGGAGAACATATCATGATTTATGTGCCAGATCCACGAGATTTCTCGCCGTCTCATCTCCAAGTATTTGTAAATTGTACCTTGCATCAGACAATAGAGTTACCAAGATCCATGTTCGATATGTTACAACATCACACGGAAGTGGCAGTGGTGAGTTACTTTTCTTTATATAATTATTTTTCAAATAGAACTTAAATTAACAGATTTATTTTTTGGTAACGGGAGAACGAGTGTGACAATGGCCATCATGAAACTAACGTAACTAAGTCTATTCCAACCTGATTCAAATTCTGGGTTTAAATACAACCTATAATGCTCATCAAAAATGGATTTTGTTCATGCTTCTTCTTCTTCTTCTTCTTCTTTTTTTTTTTTGTTTTCTACATGTACAGCTGTTTGAATGTATGTGGGGAATTTTTTCAGGTTTCTTATCTTATCCTATGTGAATATATAGATGCAATCTCTAAGAAAAGTTCTTTAAAATGGTATATAGTGGATGTTTGAATGTCTTTCAACAACTTTCAATTGTTAGGTTATTCATTGTTGTTCGGGGGCTAGGAAAGAATATTATATTCTAATATCTTATGTATGAGTATAAGAGAGGTATATCTAATCTTGATTAAATTTTAGCCTTGACACGACATAGTATTAAATAATTTATTCATAAAATAAATTGTATTAATTAGTATTAGAATGAATGATATGAGACATTTTTGGTTATTAGTGCAAAGTGAGAATAAATTTGGTAACATGTAAGCTTTTTATCGATTTGATTATATAATTTTCTTGAACAACATGATCGGAAAATTGTCAATTCTGTACCAGACCTAGCCAAAAATTGTTCTGTGAATATCTATGGTAAAAGTTCCATCAAGCCTCTTCTGCGTGCCATGGAGAGGAATAGCTCGGTTATGTGTCAATCTTGTCACTTAATAGTGATTCAAAATTCTGAGGTTATAGAATATATTTAACAGATTTGGTCGTCAGAAAGAGAGAAAAATAGGCAACCAGAAACTTATGTAATAATCTAAACAAACTCATCCACATAAATAGACAAGCTTGAAAAAATATTTTTATGTAGCAAAATTATTTATGAATTTTTAAGAAAATTATTATTTAAAAAAATTTAAATTGAGTATATATTTCGAATTCTTTAATAGTTAATATTGTTTATAGGTAATTATAGTATTTTACATATTCATAGATAAAAAGTATTCATGAAGACTTTTATTAATATTTTGATTCTTTAACAGCTATTATCATCAGCTTATATCATAGAAACTTTAATTAATTAAACTAATGCTTAAAACATTGAGCTTATTTATATGTATATACTGGCATTTTTAAGATTGAATAAATGAAACGTTATAACAATTAAAATAATATTAGTGGATATCATATACAAAAACAAAATCATATAACTTTAGCTGAAAATAATTCGTACACATGTAAGTTTCATTCGGAAAAATTTTGAATAAGTTATTAAGAGATTTTTTTTTGTATTGTTTTCTGATACATAAATGTAAAAAGAATCAAGGTTAAGTTTTCTTAATCAGAATTTTGTTCTAATCAGTCATTTGGCGAATAGCCAAAATCTCTTTTATGGAATCTATCTTTATCAGAGTTGAAATCTTGTTTTTATATTTACAATTACTTTTAATTACATTCTGTTTGACTGACATAGAAAATTATACGTAGCACTTAATTAGTTAATAATCATGTTAAATGAAAAATATTTTGGTGCATTTTACTGCAGATATTGCATACAATATTAACTAATACATAAAATAGTATAATGAAATTTGTGATAAAGTAGATGATTAATAAATAAGTTTTGAAATTAAAAATAACAATTCGGTTCAGTTGATAAAAAAGTAATGCTTATGAATAATGAAATATTAAAAATCACACTCGAATTAGCAAATAACTGGAAATAAATGGAATGTTTTTAAGAAATTTCTGTTACTGATTGCAATTTAAGAATAATTGTGCAGTAAAAAAGTGAATTATAAAATTTTACAGATGATACGCAAAATAAATGGAGAATATTTATGTACTTTTTCTTTTATTCGATATGAATGATTTCAAAAATAGTTGTAAATGATAAAAAATTAGATACTGTTTAGAAGACAATAGCAATAAATGAGAGCAGCTATTGAGAAATTTCATATTGTAGTTTGATAAATACGATTTGTGATGAATAATAAATCATGGAACACTGGATATTTCACATAAATTGAAAAATAATAGAAGTAAATGTAAATTAATTATTGCATAATAAAATGAATTGCAGTTCAAGTAAAATAATAAGTATGAATAATGAGAGAGGAAAATTAAATACTCAGGCGAGATTAGTAAATAATCGAAATAGTTGTGGAGTATTTAACTACTTTTCGGTAGATGCTTTGGTTGTAAATGTTAAAAATTATTGTTATATTGTTAGATATTAATTGTTATATTGTTAGATATAGCGTACGATTTGTGACTAAAGATAAATTGTAAAAAAATTATGTTTAGATCCAGACAGAATGTTCAGAACAACCATCCACAACAGCAATAATATCACTTATGAGAATAGGTATTGAGATAGACAGTGATTGTATGATATGTAAAGGTACAGCTCAAAAAGTAGCTTCAACATGATACCACATTTTATTAAGCGTAGCGACTGGCATATCATGACGAACCAATTGTCACACAGTCATTGACTAAACAGCCATTGATATAGCCATTGACTTTTTTCATTGTCAAACGATGAGAATTGCTGACCAGGGCAGTAACTAAATACTTTCTGTGTTAATAAAAAATTTCCGTTTAATATTGACAAAATGCGATCATGTATTACCATTCTGTAATATTTCGCAAGACTGAAGTAAAGAATTGAGTCACAGATCTTAATGTAACAGAAATCTAATGACCATTGTTTTTCAATGATAATTAGTGGAAACGAGACTTGATTAATTTTTTTAATTTATATATGTATTTATAGATACACGATATCATTACTACGAATGACAGGCCAATATGACAACATCGAGTGTATGCTGACAATATGTGTTTTCTATTATACCAATAAATGATTATGAGGTTGCAAATAGAACTGATATTCGTCTCAACATACGTCAGCTCAAATATGTACTAAGATTCCTCATGGTTTATGGTACTAAAAATGCTCCCACTTGTAATGTTATGTCGAAGGTAACTGACCCCCCCACACACACACATGATTTTCAAGCTGACAATCCATGCTGTTGGAATTGTCATTAAACTGTTTTCTTGAAAACGATTACATTTTTGATTCGAGGCTATGGCTTGGCTGGACAATCGATTCTATTTTACGAATAACATATTGGTCTTTGTCCTTGAGAGATTACCGTCTTCCGTGATCGAGTACGGTGCTAAGATTGACCATATTGAACTAATCAATTAGCAGATAGTCACGATGTCTCGACTACGTTCGAAGCAACAGTGAAATATGATAAATCGAAATTCTAATAAGCTACAATTTGTCCTCTGTCCAAATCAGTAAAATGCTGGTAAGCATTTCTCCTTTTTGGACGATGCATTGCAAGTTATTGGTAGCTTTTCACCAACCAATAACTTTTAAAAGTAGTTTATGTATAAAAAATCTATTGTACAATTTTTTTTGCCTAAGCACACTGTAAATGACGCTGATTTCGCCTTTTTTACGATAAATTGCACCACCTATTTTAAAAGTTTTCTAAAAGTAAATTGTCACATAATCGATGACTCTTTTTCTAAGGTTTGAGAAAGTAAATAAATAAATATTTCACAATGTAAATTCAGATAAATATATTTAATTTAGAAATTATCACATGAAATTTGTGTGAGACGAAAAAAATTCCTTAAGAACTAACTCAATGCAAAATCCAGATGATAAAATATTTTTATTTAAACAACAGTTTAAGGTAAAGATTTACTGTACGGTCACTCTCAGGAATTTTTCAAAAAGTTCGCCAAAAATCTTGCATTTTGCATAAGTGAGCTCTAAAAATTAACAGAATATTGAGAAGTATTGCCTGATTGGTCGGAATCCCTCATCTGCGATTGGTCAGAATTGGTTGGGTTGCCAGAAAATGTTATTTATCGCCAAATGTCGAAAACTCGCGCCAAGAGTGACCGAGTATTTTGATACACCGACCAAGTGTTTTGATAAATTAAATAAAGAGAAAAATATAGTCCTTTCCTTTTGCGCAAATTTTATGTAATATCGTTAATATTCGTTAGTCAGTAAGTACTGTATGAATACACAAAAATATATTTTACTTATATATTATTAGTATCTGCAAGACGAAATAAAACATTATTGCATGTGAATTCTACAGGAAATACTATTTTTTTTAATAAAAATATGTCATTTTGAAATGCTTTGTAACATATATTACGTCAAATTTCGAAAAAATCATTTTAATAAAGCCGGTAAAGAAGAATGAGATCACAAAGCTATGAAAAACCGAACCGGGAAATAATTTACTTGAACATCTGCGACTAAATTGAGTCCATATGCAAGCAATAACCACAGATTATTCTTTCTTTCCGCATGAGGAAATAAAAAATATCGCCTCTGCACATTCGATACTGATGATGATGTTCTGTGTCTAGCATCCGGTATGGAAAATTTACTTTTCTCAATATGGTTATGATCATTTACTGAAACATAATATCTTTTGGACAGTTTTTTTTCCTTCTCAAAATGTCTTTAACTCATTTTTTAAGAAACAACTGAGTTAAATAATGTTAACATAGTTAACAGGAGAATAATTTTTAAAATTTGTGTTAAATTAAACTTTTAGAAACGATAAATAACCCAGTTTACAATTATTAAACTATAAGAAAAATTAATTTTAGTACGTCTTATAACAAACACATCATACAATACTTATTCTTATCACATATATTATTTATATTTTATTCAAAAAATGAAAATAATCATAAATTATAAGCCATGTTCTAAAATTTAAATATTATACTCCAACTTAAAATAAATAATTTATTTTATTTTTATAATTGATTGCTTTATTACAATTCCATTGATAAATTTACTGTTATTGATAAATCCATTGATAAATTTACTTTTACCTATTCTTTCATCCGTGCTAAAATTTTTAAAATAAAAATAAAAGATGTCTTTTTTTAATGGATGCAGAACAAATTAAGTCCCATATTTAGAGAAATGGTTTGTAAAAGATTTGTATTTGTTCGCGTTTGTCATAATCTTTTTTGGCACACAAAAACTAATTCGATCAAACCTATGGTTTAAAATACTTATTTTGAATGAATAATGCTAGATTTTTTTACTAATAGTGAGTGAGAGTTTCTGGCAAAAATAACAGTAATTTGTAGATAAGAGTATTTCTTATCCTTAAAATACTGTTATTTTTGCAGTAATTCCTATGATGAGTATTTGTAGTCTTTTGAAACAAAATACTCGGGGTCCACAGGAACTTTGATTCTTTTTTAGTCTGCTGTTACTGCGGAATTTGTTGGGCATAATCACTTAACTATTTTCTCTCGTCCGGATAATTAATCTAAGCGTACAACGCAGAAAAGTTGCTCTTTTGAAAACATACATCCTCGGGAAAGGAAAAGAGTTATGGAAACTGATTACTGGAGAACGGACAATTTAACCAGTCTCCATGGTTTAACGGGATTTATTTTTCCAGAACGGAAGATTAATCAAGAATGAAATTTATTGTAAAACCAATTGGCAGTTCTCAGTTAATTTGTGTGTGAATATGTGTTAATTATAATAAATACAGTTAAAAGTGGTTATGTCCCCAAGCAAAAATCGTATAAATTGGTGATGACACAATTCCATTCGCCTCTTTTAGGAAACCATTGCTATCTTCAAAACATATAAGATTCTTAGACATTTTCTTTAGAATTTTTAACACTACAGCTGCTGCAAAATGCTTTTAAAATGAGTTTATGAAGATCATTCCCAAATACCAGGTAACTAGAAAATTGTAATTAATAATTGGATTCATTATAAGAGTTATTTCCTATCTTACCATTTCTTAATAAATGTTAAAAACTTACTCAGTTTTGCTTCAGAGAATATAGTTTAAGTATTGCAAACATTTACAGTAAGGTTCTGTTTCTTGGTATGTATTTCTTTTATCACAAAATACTAAGGCTTCGAAATTTTTTAATAAGACTTTTTCAAATTTTTAATATAGTAGCATACATTAAAAGATGATTTTCCTGTAATGTATCTGAACAATGAAGGTAAAATGGTTTTGTATAATCTTTTGTTGGTACACTAATTTTAAATATTGTTTACAATGACTAATAACTATAAAAAATTATTATATCGAAGTTTACATGGATATTCGAAAGTTCGGTATTACTATGATATTACTTCGTTACTGTGAAACATGTGAATTAGGAAAAACTGATTTGTTGGCGAATCGATGTTCTTGGATCTTTTACGATTCTGTCAGAGACAATAGAGTTAATACGACGTCTCAAATATTATCCTTATGTTGTTTCGTTAACCTCATTTGAAAATTTAAAGATAAAGGAGAATATTCAGGTAGTATTCTTACCATTTAACCAATATCATGAAGTGTTGCTGGTATGTAAACTAATAACAAATTCATCTCCAACTAAGAATTATTCCTAACTGACAACTGAATACTTTGAGCTCTACTATTCGAAGATTTGAACCTCACATCAAACATGGAGGCTTGTAGTGGTTATGAATCCACTTAAAACTGTAGATCTCAGTCTAATTAACTCTAGTGTTCTAAAAAAGAAAATTATGCAACAAACCAAACTAGAACAGCAGAGAACTTCTGCACATTTAAGGGTAAAATAATGAAAATCCTTTATGAGTTTAAATTCAGTTGAATATACAAGCCTGAAAGTGAACGAATATCCTACGTATATTCGTAAGGATACACCATGACCTAGTATTTGGACGACATTATTTTTTCAAAACGAAATGTTTCATGTTCGATACCAGCTGTTGTTGAATAACAGATGATGGATTCTCTTGTTCATCTGTCAAGGTGGCCGCTTGAGAATTTTCCAAGTATTTTATTTTGTGATACTTGAACATGACCCATTATATATGAAAACCCTCTGTAATGGTAATTTATGGGAAGGATATTAAAACGCCTGTGTGTGTGTGTATCAACAGCCTTACGCTGTCCATTAAATACTTAAATCATATCTGCCAAATTCAAAACAAACCACGTAGAAAGAAAAGTTAATCGATGAGTAAAAGTGCCTTTTAATGGTCATTAGAATCTCAAAATTAAGAAATCCTAGATAAATAACATTTTGGCTACGTCGTTTTCATAATTTTTAAATACTTATATATTCGAATAAATTAATTAGGTACTAAGGATTTTTAAAATTTTTTTCTCTTAGATAGGCCATTTAAAATTTTATAACATTATTATAGAAAACAATTTTTGTAAATAATATTTAAACAAAAGAAAGAAAAAAGAATATAACTCATTGACAACGAAGAAGTATTTTAGTACTTTCATATGCATTCTTAAAAAATTATATAATACTTTAAAATAGGTGGCATGTGAGATTTTGTATTGAATAATTTATATCAAATCATGCATCTAATTTAACAAATACAAAGAATGTATTTTCCTTTTTATTAATTTTCGTTTATTTTTATAAATGATAATGAATATCCGTTTTATTATAGTCATTTAAATGCTAAACTCTACAAATTTATTCAAAATTTCCAGTTATTAAATAAATTTTCGAGTTTGATAAAAATCTATGAAAGGACATTTTTAGAAAATTTATGCCACATCTAGTTCTCTATTGTCTATTTTTTGGAGTAGTTCATCTATTCAAGTTTTATATAGTCTGTATTCTTGTCCTTCTATCATAACCAATCCCAACAAAACATTGATGTGATTAATTTATTCTAAGTGAATCCTTCGGAAAGATGCGTTAGTCTAACATGTAAACTTAATTAATTCCACCACCCCTTTCTGAGATCGGAAACTTGTGGGCATAACTCAGTCTTCGCTTGGTAAGCTTTCGGAAGGCAACTTAATGTGTTATTGACTGCCATATTTCTCAGAATAAGCGGCCGTCACCGATTTTCGCGCGGTGAGCAGCAGTATTTATCCCCTCCTCTATTAATTACAGTAATTGATTACCGGGTATTTCAACACGATAATGGAAGGTTATTAGTCTACTAGAAGCGGCTCCTACAAAAGACGCTTTAAAGTATTAATTAGTTTTATCTTATTTTTCATTATAAGAAAACGACTACGTTATTAATGGAAAAATAAAAGTTTTTTTTTCCGTAAAATTTTCAAGGATATTTTTTATGGCTGAATAATTGCCCATAAAAATAAAATTAACAAAAAAATTCCATGATTACTATTTCAAAGAAAATGCATTTATAACAGTTGTCGAGTACAAGAAAAAAACCAAGTGATATCTGTAACATCGAACACATGGCTGTATAGACAATTAATCGTACAGACAGGGGTTAGACAGTCTGAAAAAGAACCCATAATTTGTAAGGAAACTCTTCATATATATAATGATAAATAATTTTTAACAATAAAACATGACAATTCTAAGAGTTTTTTTTTAAACATTTCCTATATCTACAACTTGAAAAGAATACTTTTTTTTCGTTTCTTTCTATAGACTTAGTTGCAAAACAGAATAAGTCAAGATGAGACAAGTGAACTTGTTTCGTCATAAGTATTGTGATATTTCACTCAATATAGCAAGAATAAAAAAAGCTTATTTGTTAGTCTTCAGTTATATTAAAAACTTCTGCTTTCACAATTTTTGTTTGGAAAATTGATTTTTTTTCATGCGTAGGCACACGTCTGTAAAAATACATTTTATTTACACATTTATTTAAAAAATTTCTAAATGAAAACTTTCACGTAAAACATTTTCGTTTTCATGATAATAAATATGATTCTAGAAGAATATTTTCTTTTAACTTCAAAGATTTTAATATTTGAATTTGGATTTAATAGTGGCAACGAAGTGTTTTACACAATATAACGACAAACGATAAAAATTTGCCACAATCAAATAAATTTTGATATATCAAGAAGTTATTTTGTATATACAAGTAGGAGATTATAACATGTGTAATTTAAAGATGCTTTTTT
>JAPDSC010135737.1:0-13506 GCA_026290005.1 Latrodectus geometricus | reverse complement strand
GGCAAATCTAATTATAATTTTTCAGCTATAATTAGATTTACCCAACTACATTTGTTTTATAAAATAGATAACAGATGGTTTCAAGATTCAGCTGACTTATTTTTAAGTCATCTGAGTCTTGACACCATCTGTTATTTATTTCATAAAACATAAATGGTATTTCTTTCAAAACATTATTGTAAGCTTTTTTGATGGAGATTGTTTTTTATCAGATTATCGGCAGCAGCATATAGTTATCATTACTAAATTTAAAACTTTTTAACATATAATCCATGGATTATATACAGGAAAATATTGTAAATTTTTTATAAAGAAAATTTAACTTTAATTTGAAACATCTTAACAGAAAAATTTATTAGTGGCTGTATTGAAATTATTTACTTATGTTAAAAAGTATGCATTGATAAGAAATTAAATAGAAATTCTATCTTTATTATAATGTACTTAATTCATGAAAACATTCACGTATATTGTTCCAAAGAGATTTTACATTTTAAATATTTGAACATATAACATGTAAACTTTTGCATTTTAATAAAATGGATTAATGCATATGGGCATGCTTGTAAACAAATTTTAACTTCAGTAAAAACACTGCTTATTAAATTATTATCAAAAATATTTTCAAAAAATTTTGTTAATTTTTGTATTTTTGCAATGTTTGAGAGAAGGAAAAGTCATATTGGATTAAAAAATTTTACTGTTTTATTTAATCAAGTATTAATTCTAATTTAAGAAAAATAGATAACTCATTTGTACTCAAAGATAAGCGCTTCCAGAAAAATTCTAAATGAAAACTATGATGGTATTTTTATAATAAGAGACCTAAAAACTTGTGTTTTGTTCAAAAATAAGAACTAATTTTTTTTTAATTTAACTACTCAACTAAGTTTAATCATCTTAGTTGAGTAGAAAACTTAAGTTCTGTACCAGAATAATGTGCAAATAAAAATGCACAATAAAGAAAGTAATTTCAGATTTAATAATAGTTAAATAATATTTTTATGTATTTAGTAAAATTATTATTTATTATCTTCAATGGGAGTTTGAATTAGATATTTTTTTTTAAAAAAAATAAGCTGTCCATTTTTGTATTATGTTTTAAGTAAATAATTAAAATGACAATTATATATTATTATATTATAGGTATCAGATGGGGTAATTGCACCAAGTTATGAACCTGAAGCCTTTGAAATTTTGAAGAAGAAAAAGAATGGTGGCTATTGTATATTAGAAGTAAGTTTATAAAAGTTACTGTTTTGTTGTTTTTCATCAAGCAGGAAGTACTTTGTAAAATGCTATTAGTAAATTACTCTGATTATGTTTTTGCTATTTTAAATCTAATTAATATTTGTTAATTTTAGATGGATCCTTCTTTTAAACCATCTGATATTGAAAGCCGAACTTTGTTTGGTTTAACACTTTCTCAAAAAAGAAATGATGCTGTAATTGATAAAAGTGTATTCACAAACATAGTATCAAAAAATAAGACAGTAAGTTGGTGTTAATTTTTTTAAGTCACATGTTTTTAATAAATGACTTCCATTGGTGCTATCAATGTTAAAAAATTGTTATAGAAATTACATTGAAGAGATTTAATATTTTTGAAACTTTTTAAGAATGCCATTTTTTGCACAACTGTTAATGTGATATTTTTGTAGCTAACAGCTAAATTAGAAATCATATTATAAGCTTATTAATTTATGAATAAAATTTTTTTCCAAACTTTTTAAATTCACTTCGTTAAAAATTGAGCTAAACAAAAATTTTCTATCTAAATATATTTAAATTATAATTTAGTGATTAGTAAGAATCCAATACTTATTTATTACTGAAACTGACTTTTAATTTATTTGAAAATGCCTAACCTATAAAATATTCATATTTCAGATTTATAACTTTTGCACTGTTTGAGCATATATATAATCTGGTTAATTTAAAATCCTTAATGCACATATTTATAAAAAATTTATTAAATTTAGTAATTACAGCGGTAAGAAATGCTTTAAAGTTTTAAGCATTCGTGGTTTTATTATATAGAATATAATTTTTACTTAAAAAGTTAGTTACAGAGCAAAAGAAAACCAACGGAAAGAAAGGCTAACAATGCCCATATTTATTTTCTTGATTGAGGATTCTGGGTTGCATAGAATATATTCTGGTTAGGTGGTTGGCCTAATGCAAAATCCTCAGCCTTTAGTTCCTAACCATGCTTGGTGCTCTGTTTTATTGACCCAATGAAGAAATGAAAGACTGAATCAATCTTGCCTAGCCTGAGGACTCGGACTTGTGGATTGGGAGAGCAAAAAGCTACCACTATGATATTATTAAGATCAAATATCTAAACTGATACTTTTTGAAGTTTTCTAAGAGTCTTCCACTGACATAATTTAATAATTTACATAAAATTGCTCATGTGTAATTTTTGATTTTTGATACTACTTGTGTGAGAAGACATTCTCACACAAGTAAGTCCAATACACAAAGAATATTTACAGATCTAAGTTAACCGATGAGTGTCTTAAATCTTTTTTAAGAATTTGTACAAAAATTAATCCACAACAACAAACTTACCTAGTTTTACCGACTCACTGAAGGGATGAAAAGCTGGGTTGACCCTTTCCAACATGAGGATAGAATCTCAGACTTGTGCATTGGGAGTGCTGTCTCATAATAACACGAAAAAAATTATTCTTTTTACATGCATGTGATATAACATTTTATGTTAAAAAATTAGAGCAGTTTGAAATAAATTTTAAATATTCTTTTTATGAAAAAATTAATGCTTTTTGTAATCAATTTTTTCAATGTTTCTTAATTATTTTAATTTGTGTAATTTTGTTTATCCTCTGTAAAATGCGATAAATATATTTGGATGAAAAGTGGTTGAATTTAATATATTTTCCAGATTCCAGCTGATGGTATCAGAGATTTAATTGTAGCTACTTTAGCTGTAAAATACACTCAATCTAATTCTGTTTGCTATGCAAAGAATGGTCAAGTAAGTAAAATATTTAAAACATACATACATTTTGATGTATTTTAATAGATTTTATCTCTTTATAATGATTTATATATTTTTAAAAATATCTTTGTTGATTGTTTTCACTTAATTTTGTTATTTACTGCAGTTATAGTACGAATAATAAATTAATTTTATTGTTTAATTACGAATTTATTTTGAAATAAAATATTTTTGGTTGTAGTTTTAATAATATTCAGTAAATATTCCACATTATTTGAAATGTTGACATGTGTTTAATATGTTAATCTATTTTTGCTTTTTATAAATCATTTATGTTTTATTAAAATAATTTATATATTTTTTAAGTTAATAAATTTAGTTTTGCTGTGTGTAATTTATAATTAAAATGTTCAGTAAAAATAACATCCATTTTTAAAAATGAGCTGAAGTTTCTTGTTATGTATTAGATAGATTTCAATAAAAAATATAGAAAAAATCATCACATGAATCTAAAACCAGTTTTCCTTAAGTTGCTACTTTTAAGTATTCCTCAAACTAAATTTTTTATTTCTATTTATGAATATATATGTCCATTTTTTTTCTCAAAAATAGTCATAGTTTGTTGCTTAGATTTCATTTAAATAACAAATCTGACATTGGAAATTAATTTTTAATTTTCAATAAGATATTTTATATCTTTCTAGAAAATAACATTTTGCTTTAATTGCATTCTACTGAAATATTTTGCAAAAACAATTCAAAGTATGTCTTATATGCAGTCTTTGTAATTTGATGCAGTATATCAGCTCCTCAATTAAATTTGAAAAGTTAAAAACTGGTTTATATGGAAATTGGCTTTCTATTTTTCTCTAGTAATTGAAACCAATGCAATGTATAGCTCTAATATTATTCATGAATTCAATCTAGTAATTTAGTTTACATACTGCTAATAATGTTTTGGGAGATTAGAATTTAATTAGAAAACTTTGTCTACAAAGGTACTTTTTTAAAAAAATATCAACTTCCCTTTTTAAACATTGTATTGCTTCCATGAAATATTTTTCTTCATATATATAGGTCCATTTCAGTGTATTTTGCTTAATTGTGTATTACTCTTATGTACTTTTTCCTTATCTTTTATAACTGCCCTATTTTCTCTATTGATATTTTTCTAGGCTATGCTTTATTTATTGTTAATAATTGGATTTTTACAAATAAATGAGATGTTCTAAATAGTAATTTTTTGTTCTTAATAGAATATGTTGTGAATAATGTAGGCCTTTAGTTATTGAGTATGGAATTTACATCATCCATATAATTGTTTTCATTATGATTTTTTTAACTACTGTTAAATCTCTCAAAATCATGCTTCCTTCTAAAAATTGATTTGGAAATTATTGGTCATCTTTTGCATGATTTTTTTTTTATTAAATTTCCATTTTACTTTAGATAAAGATATAATCAAATATATCGTTTCCAAAGTTAAATACATTGCCTTTGAAAATATTCTCTATTTTATATTGTCAACAACCACTTTTGTAAGGCATAATGTATATTTTAGGTTATTGGAACTGGAGCAGGACAACAGTCTCGTATTCACTGCACTAGATTAGCTGGAGACAAGGCAAATATTTGGTGTGTAAACTGGAATAATTATTTTTTAATAAGTTTCTTTATTTTATTATTAAAGATGCATCATTTTATAAACAATCCACATTTATAACAGTTTATTTTAATAGTTTTTAATGGACACAAGTTACTTAAAATAATTTAAATTAGGAATATTAATATACAACATAAAAAATTTATTAGATTATTTTATATTGTAATTTTTATAAAGCTTATTGCAAACATTTTTCTACATTATGAAACAGAAAGTTGTATTATATAGTAATTAATACATTATAATTTGGAATTGAACAAGTTTTTACTAAAAGCACATTGGAATAAATATTATTAATATCGTTTTTGGGATTGGTTTATGTCTCTAAGATAAGAATTTTATGTTCAAAACTTATAAAGTTAATTCTACTTACCCTAGCTGAAAGTTAATTGCTGGATTTTGTATAATATACATTCTCCATGCTTTTTAAGTGCTGCTAAATTTAGGATCAGTTCTTATATTTCTAGTTTCCAGACATTTGCATTGTTTTAATAATATTTTTTATCTTAGGTGGCTCCGTCATCACCCAAAGGTTCTTGGCATGGAATTTAAGAAAGGTGTCAAAAGAGCAGAGATTTCTAATATTATTGATGTATTTGTTGCTGGAACTTTTGGAAAAGTATTTAAAATTCTCATTGTTTTTTTTAATTTTATCTCAGCAAAGTAAATTATTAATGAATCTAATTGAAATATTATGATACAATAACTCTAATCTTTAAAAAAAAAAAAAAAAAAAAACAGATTCTTGATTATCTGCAAGCAGGTTGTCCACTTTACAGATTATCTGCAATGTCTAAAATTTAATAAATACCAAAGTTACCTGCTGAACAATTTGCAACAGGCCATCCATTCAACAGTTTGTGGGTTTGCCTACTACCTTTTTTGTTGATGTTTGTAGTGGTTTGGAATCCAATTTAAGCTGTAGGTACCAGTATAATTAGCCTTCTTGAATTAAACATTATTGTTGAATAATAAACCAAACCAAAAATATTTTAATTCCTAACAAAGTATTTTAATTGTAAGAACAAAAATTTTGGCTGATTGTTCAGAAGTAAATTTACATATTTGTAAATGGTGAATATTTTCCTGAATATTATTCCTGAAATAATGAAAGTGCTCATATTAGTTTTTAAATGTTAAAATTGGTCAAATGCAAAATTTTGTTGATTTGTTCCCTTTTTTTTTATAACTTTGGGACTTAGCTACTATAGTTGCATTATTCACTTCTGCAGATAATCAGGAGTTTACTGCACTTGATTTGAAACCTAGATTGCTTTTAAAAGATATTTCTTTTGCATGTATGTAGTTAAAGTACGTTTGTTATATATTAAATTGAATATTAGCTTTTTAAACACATTACTAAGAAAAAATTATTGAAGTTAGGAAGGATGGTTATATAAAGTTGATTAATAGTCTTTTATAAAATTAAAGTACTGGATGAATTATTATTTAAGGTAAAAAATTGGGTACAAAAATTTTTACAGCTTTTGTACCGGATTATTAGAAGATTAAGCTAAATATGAAAAGCATATTTCCTTGCAAATATTGGATTCCTTAATTAAAAGGAAATAGAAATGTAATTAATATAAACTTTTTAAACAGTGTACAATCTACATGTACAAAAAATTATTATAAATCTGTTTTTATTGAAATAATGAAATTGCAGCTAAGCTCTTGGGGTGTAATGCCTACTGAGCAATATTTATGTAAAGAATGTGTTCAACACATTTGTGTTTTGATTAGTCAAAAAAAATATTTGGCTATTTGCAAATAATTTTATGTATACCTCTACTGTGTTTTTTTAAATAAACTCTTAAATTATTTCTTGATTAAATTATTTAATAAATTTCTACCGGTAGTAACTGGAGAAAAAATTCATTAATATTTATTTTTTATTGTAAATTAAGAATGTATTTCTTTTGTGATCATCATTTTTAATTGTGTTTTGTAGTCCAGACTGATTCAAAATCATTAACAAGTGCAAAAAGAAAAAAAATAATTTTCTAAATTTATTAATGATGATTTTACACTGTTTTGCAAAAGAATTAATGAATTGATTTTCTTAATATAACATTCTTCAAAATGTTCCACAATGATTCAACTCATGCTATAATGTTTCCAAGATGTGAGAATATGTATCAAATATAAAAATTTATCTAGTTAAGTTACGATAAAATTTTTTCAAAAAGTCAGCTTGAAATATAGCTGTAAGAAACTCCTGCATGGTGTCTAAAAAGAAAAATTGCTTTTGATAAAAAAAATTGACTCTCCCTAACTGCATTTCAGTATTTTCAAAACTTTCTCTTACTGGTTATAAAATTAACAAGTAATTGATGAGACATCCTCCATTCATTCTACAATCATTACCAATTACTACTACAGAATTGTTGCTGGTAGATGTTGACATATTGCCAAGTGTTTCACAAAGATTCACCTATTTCATGGCATGATGCCAAAAAATTTAATTATCTAATGACAGATTTTTTTTCTTACTTTATTTTGAATAATTACCAAAGCATTGCAATTTTAGATGATTAGGATTTTTCTATTACTTTAATGAAACTATTTCTAACTTCAACTTTTAAATGATATCTTGAATTTAAATTTATCTTATTTTATTTCAGATGAATGAAAAAATATCATGATTTCAATATTTAATTTTTATATTTATGACAAAGCTATGACTATTAAAATTGCTATAAAATAAATGTTACAAATGTATAGAATATTTTTTAAAGTTCACTTGTAATTTATATGAAATTTGTAAGTATATTGTGGTACACATTTTTTTGTAAAATATTCCTACATTAAATTCTTTATTTTTAAAAAAAATACGCGTTTATTTTTAGAAAAAACAAATGCTAACAATATTTAAATATTGACTTTTATCTAAGCAATCACTTATAACAAGTGTTATAACAAATTAAAAAAGAAAATATATATTTTTAAATTTGTTATAATACAACTCCTTAAAATTTTAATTATTCAATTTTTAAATATTTGTCACAAATTTCAGGTCCATAAATCAAAAGGTACTATTATTTTTATTTAAACTTCTAAACAATTAAATTTCTAAATAATGTAAGAAATTACACAAAGAAATGCCTTATGAAACAAATATGAGAAGTCTTACCTAAAATTTATGGAGGGGCAGTAAGCAGATTTAAAGAAGCAAATGAAAATCTAAGAAATTTAAGATGATTGGAAGAAGTAGAAAATATTGCAATTAAGCTAGAGCATATGATTAGTGCTATAAATTATTTTCCATAACAATTTTGTGTATTGCATGAAGATGTGAAACAGGATTAAAACGAAATCACATTTTTTACTTATTTCTATGAATAATATAAGACAGTTTTTTTTTTTTTTTTTTTTTGGTAATATTCATTAATTTGGAACTTAATTTTAAGATTGTATTTAAATTTTTCATTTAAGAATTTCAATTTAAGTAAATTATATTTTTTATCACAACAATATTTTCTAAAAAATTTGTTGATTTGAACGATTTATAGCAATTACTCCAATTTAATATTTAGAGCTTTGCTTTCAACTAAAGTTAAAAATTCTCAGTATAAGTAAATATATTTTATTATTGTATAGGATATATTTTGTGATTTTAATTTTGATGTTTTGTATGTATTTCTTTAACAAATTTCGGTTTTTTTTTTAAATCTTAATTATTTAAAAAAATTTTATTATATAAAATTATTGAAATTTTTATGTTAATTTTTGTTTCAGGATATGCCACTTGAAACCTTTCAGAATTCTGTGGTTAATCCTCCAAGTGTATTGACTGATGTAAGTTGAGCTTGCTGAAAAATTTAAGATATTGCATATAATGAATGTTCATATTTTTTTTTAACATGTAATTTTTTTTATATAGTCTGAAAAGCAGGAATGGATAAAACAGCTAAAAGGTGTCACTTTAAGTTCTGATGCTTTCTTCCCATTTAGAGATAACATTGATCGTGCTCATCAAGTAAGATTTAAGAATAAATTTCTTTTACTTTTTTGTGGCCTCCTTGAAAACTATCCTTAGATAGTCTTGATTATTATTCCTTAAAAATTTGTTCCTAAAAATCTCTTTACATACAGGTTAAAGCTAAATCTTTATATATCTGAATAAATTCAAATTTTCAAACTACTATGAAGAGTACTCATAATGGTTATTTTTAAGCCTTTTCTGTTTAACATGCTTAACATATATTAATAAGTTTTTTTTATAAGCTTTTTCAAGTACTCATTAGTGAGATAAAAAGTTCTTCGAATCATATTATTATATAATCATATGAATCAACATCATATAAATCATCAGTTTAAAGATATAATAATTTAGTCTTTGTTTATTGATGGCTCCAAATTTAAAACAGGTGGTACATGTTCTAATTGGAGCAATTAGTTGTGATGTTTTCTAAGCAAATTCTGAACAGTCTTAGTCATATGAGGCATTTCTTTTACCATAATTATTACATAGTATTCCTTTACCATAGTTAAATATATTTGTAACATTAATAAATACCACAAATTTTGGAAGCTTGAAAAAGGTAGTTATACACATCTTGAAATATTCAATAAATTAATAAATAGAAATCTAATGAACATGTTTAAAAACTCTAAAATTACCCATTATTTTATACATTGTATAATCCAGTAATATAAAAATTTTGTATTTTAAAATCTAATATTCAAATAAAACATTTTCTGTTGTAGCTTCAAATTCAATGAAAGCTTTTGAAATAGTCATTAAATATAATTCTAATTTAAATAAAAAATTGTGTCATATTTTTTTCCTAATTATTTGTTTCTATGATTTACAAATATAATTGAAAAATGTTGCAGATACATAATTACATGTATATTTGGTTAAGATTAATTGGTAAAATAAAAAAATAATTATTTAATATAAATGTTAATTAATTCTTCTGGAATTTTTTTGATTCGATTCCTGGAAAACTCCAAGAATGAAATTCTTGGAAATTTATATGAACATTGCTAATAATATACTCAACCAATAATTTTTTTTTTTAACATTTATGTATTTTATTAACAATTTGAAGTAAATAAATTATAAATTTAATTTATAAAAAATTAAAACATATTAAAAGGGTGAATTATGTATATCTGAAACATTAAAATGATATGTATGAGCCTTTATTTTTAATCAACTGATGAGGTTTTTAATTATTCTCTCTTAAAATATATGTTGAGAATTCAATCTTTACATGTGTTACAAAATAAAAATATCTGTACACAGTTTAAAAATCTCCAAAGATTTATTTAAAATAATATATGTAAAAAATAAAATATTTTGAAACTATTTTTGTACAAATGTTCAATTTGATTGGAATTATTCTTAATTATTCATGAAGATATTTTATAACAAAAACAAGTGATCAAGTGAATTTTTAAAAGTAACTCATGTGAAGAAAATATAAATATATTTGTCTTTTCTTTTTTTTGAAAATAAACTTTCAAAAATAATTTTTATTTTCTTGTACTTCCAGAGTGGAGTTTCTTTTGTTGTGAGCCCTGGTGGTTCTACCAATGATGCATCAGTTATATCTGCTTGTGATGACTATGGAATCGTTCTAATTCACAGCAATTTACGTCTTTTCCATCATTAGACTTTACTACATATTTTGAAGTTATTTTGCTCAATTGTTAAAACATTATTTTATAATCATTTACAAATCTTTTCTTATCATTTTACAAATATCCAAATTTAAATATTTTTTTAGAAATCTTTGAATACTACTGTTACAAACAATAAAGTCAATTGTTTTATTCCACCATATTTCTAATGATATTTTGACGATTCTAATGTCCTGTAAGTTTTTATAAAAATGTTGTCAATAAACAGAATTTATATTTTACTTTTCAATTGAAATAAAAAATGAAATTTCAAAATCATAATCAAAAAGTGCTTTAGTATTTTTCAGGGAGATCTGTAAACATTAATATCATGATTGTTGGAGTTCACAAAAATATCTGTCAATACTTAAATACTTTTGTATCATCAAAACATTCCAAAACAAAGATAAAAAAATATCATTTATGATGATTGGTAATATTATATTTTTTATATTATCATTTTTATCTCCTATCTGATTTACCTAACTGAGTACAACTTTATGTACAAATGAAAAATTATATCTTAGGACAAATAAAGAAAGTAGGTCAAAGCATCTAACAGTTAACAACTATTAAATACCACATTTAAAAAATTAGTTTAGTATTTTAAATTAAAGTTTTCATTATTTTTTTGGTAAATATAATATTAATTTTTGATTATATGTATTAAAATTCAAAATGGTTAGTTTCAGTAAATAAGCTATTAAATTTATTCTTTTAGCAAATATTGAACTTAAATTGTTAATTCAGTTTATGAAATTATAAACAGCAGGTTTTTTTCTTTTTTCCATAACTCTTCTAAAAATCACCTGGGAGACGAAATTCAGAAATGAAAAACATTTTGTACTAAAATGATTATGAAAGCGTATTTGTACAAAAATAAATACAAAGCATATAGTATCAAATCAAAAAAGGTTTTATGGAACTCAGTTTGTTATGGATGATTTTCTATCCATGAAGAAGACGAACAAAAGATGTTCCTTAGTATGGGATAAGTCTTCACCTTGCTCTACTAGTTGTTTGACCCTATCTCTCTATACTCAGCATCAGATTGTCCAACAGTTTTTCAAGTAGCATCTGTGACTGGACATATCATCTTACCATTGATGAGATGTCCATTTTTGTGTTCTTTTTGCTTAGTGTGGTGAAGAAACCATTCTTAACTTTGGCGCCAATGCTCAGCTTTTAAAATTATTCATTTTTTTAGGATGGTAAGCGCCTAGGCTACCTTTCAAGGCATCTGGATATAGTAAGCCTTGGCACTAGTTGCTAGGTTGCTGTATACAGTTGCTGAGCAATGGTTCTTTTTGCCTGTAGGATGATATATAGGGCATTACAGTTAATTTAATGAAAGTCATCATCAACCTTTTTAATAGTTTTATTGATGATTTGGAAGTATTTCTAAGTGCATGAAAAACACTGATTTCGAACTTTTCAGCTACTGGGATCACACAATACCCTTCCTCCAGCTTTCTGATCATTTTTCCATGCGGGGGATTTCTTTTATACATATTTCTCGAGAGAACTCGCTTACATTTGCAGTATATATCTTGAAGTACATTTCTGTCCATTATTTTTTCTAATCTTTGTTGTGCTCGCCATCTGCTTACATCTCTCGTCTTGCTTACACTCGTGCATATCTAATGTTGTATTCCCGAGATTTGTATACTGTGACCGTTCTACTGAATTACATATTGATTGTACTGATCTCAAGAATAGTTTTCCACAACTTCATGCCTATCTGCTTAAAATTTTGCCTAGGTTTTTCACATTACTGTAAGAAACGAATTTTCTTTATTTGTTGTTTTAAATTAATTTTTTCACACTTTTTTGAAGATGGTTCTTTTACGTATTAAGTCTCAAAGATTCCTAATAAAATATATTTGCAGTTAGGACACAATCTAAATTGTTTCTTTTGCTGATTTTTAATTTTTTTTTATTAAATCATTTTAAGATCAAGTTTATTTATATTTAATCCTTAAATTTGAATGACAGAATATTTTTGTCAAATTTTTTGTTTGACTTTAATACTGGTTATCCATGTAATTTATCTCTCACCAACCTTTTTTTGTTGCAATTCAAACAAGCTTTAAATTAAAAAGATAGTTTAATATTACTTTTATTTAATCTACCTTTTAAAATAAATTTTCACATGAGAAATATTAAAAATGTGTAAAAGAAATTTGAAAAATGAAACTATGGAATCAAATTTACTGCAAAAATGAAGTGAATATTCAAAATATCTCTTGAACTTTTTTTTCGCATTTTTTTTTTATCATGCATTTGTTTGTGAAATTTTGTAAAACATAGCATCCAAAATTTATCAGTAACCTAAATTGTAATTACTTAATACAAAACAATGATTACTTTCAATGTAATTTTTTCTATTTATTGAATGACATTCATATAGATTGTATGTGTATGGCAATCAATATTATGGCATGTAAAGGTTAAGCACATTTGTTATAAGATGCTACACAAAAAGGGATTATTCAAGTGATTTGGTTCATTTTTATTATTAATTGTTTACATTTTACTCTTTCTTTTCGAGCTAGAATATTAGAATTTACGAGATAAAAATGATTGATGATTTCTAAATTAAAACTCCATATCACTGAACATTAAGTTTATTGCATATTATAAAGTGTTTTTTTTTTTTAATTCACTTGTATTAAAAATAATCACTTAAATTTCTTATCTCTATACCATGATCATATTTATTATGAAGTATTGAATTATTTTATAAAGTCATATAGCTAAATAGCCCAATATTTACAATCTATGTAAATAATTTTCTTTAAGTCGAAAACTTAAAAAAAATGGTATTAAGTGCATCTAATATATAATATCAAAATTTTATTTTCTGATTCCTAAAAATATAAGAGCATTTTGCAAATAATAAAGTGAATTTTTTTAAAAATTCACTGCTTTATTATGATAAAATGCAATAAAAACAATATGTATATTACAATTAATTCATAAGTATAATTGGAGATAGGTACTTTTATCAAAACAATATAAAACATAAGAAAAATATCATTTCAGACATACTTGCCAATATGTATCAGATTGCTCTCTTAATTTGAATGTGTGAAATTTAAAGAGGAACTCAGGAAAGTCCGCCCACTTGTGTTTTAAAGTTTAAGTTTTCTCACAGACATAATGCACTAGTCTTTTTCTACTATCAGAGAAAACTTTACGATTAAAAATAACTACCAGAATCATAATTTTGAAAGAATATTTATGG
>JAPDSC010135736.1:0-10329 GCA_026290005.1 Latrodectus geometricus | reverse complement strand
TTTTTTTTTTTTTGGAAAAGCATCTCAAAATTCCTTTGCATTTTGAAGCAAATGAAACCGGTCTTTGACAGAGAGGGCCTTGTTGAAGCCGGGAGAAACAGGTTCAGGTGGCCTTGCCCAAGTACGCCCGACTTATTATTCTAGGTCGTCTTCCCCAGCTTTTCTTTTCACTCTGATCTTTGCAAAAAAATTCTTTTTGAAGCCACAGGAATGCTTCTTCAAATCTTTAAAGTGGTTGAGGGGGTATTACGAAATGATGAAGAATATATAAGCGCGCTGTGGTCAGTAAAAGTGATGGCGCGTTTTGAAATTTCTCTGCGAAAGTTTCGCAAACTTATAAATGCTTCTTATCAAAACAATCCTTATTATTAGTGCCTGTGGAATTGAAAGATATTTAACAAATGTGCTTGTATCAGTTGATAGTTTTTATACAGGCCTAATTCTTACATTAACATATTCCATGAATGTAAATTCATTATGTGGGTGTTTCAAAATTATTATATGAAGAAAAATATTTTTTAAACTTATACAAGCTCATGATGTTCTTGTAAAGTAGTATTTTTTAAAACGAATACATTCCAATTTTTATATTATAGACCTTTTTTACGGTATTATATGTTTTTAAGTATCAAATTATGGAGATTGTACTGAGACAAAGTCATACATATTAATCGCAACATGAAAAAATTGTTCATGTTGCAAACATAGTATATATGAATCCATTCTATGTTCATAACATGAAAAATTACAAATTTTTTATAAATTTATAAGGGATTTTTAATCGAAACAATTTATATTCCATATTATTTTATGTGAAATAATTCACTAAATGTTTATATATTAATAGACTATTTCATATTATTTTCTGTCTGTTCATACTGCAAATTTTTATATATTAAACGACATTTTCATATTATTTTCTGTGGAAGAATACAACAAATTTTTATATATTATTCAATTTTTTTTTACATTATCACAAGTCTTGGTAACAAACTTTGTGGATTGTACAGTGACAAATTGTATAAATACGAATTCATTTTATATTGACATTTCATAAAACTAAACGTGAAAAAGTGTTAAAATTTTGAAACTTATTAATCAGAACAATTTCATTTTCTTATTATTATTTCTGTCGATTTAAGTACATTTAACAATTTTATCATATAAGTCGATTAATCAACTTCTCTTCATTGTTAACTAGATTTTTACCACCACAACTTTTATTAATTTAT
This sequence comes from Latrodectus geometricus, assembly GCA_026290005.1. Classification (NCBI taxonomy): domain Eukaryota; kingdom Metazoa; phylum Arthropoda; class Arachnida; order Araneae; family Theridiidae; genus Latrodectus; species Latrodectus geometricus. The sequence continues at coordinate 9,097 of JAPDSC010135736.1, read as the reverse complement.
TTTATGTATAAAAATAAAAAATATTATGTGAAGAATATTTATTCTATAATTTAGTAATAAAAATATAGGCATTCCATAGCATTTACTTTTCGTAATATATATATAAATATAATAAAGTTTAATATGAGAACTTTTTATCACATATTGCAAAGTTATTTGAAAATTTATATTTAAATTATTTAAAACATTATAAGAGAAAAACTTAAAAGCTAATAAAAATGTTTAAAATGAAAGTATAATAAATTTCGGATAAGCGCAGTTTTATAAAAACAATGTGAATATATATTTTGAAATGCACTATGGATATTTAATTATATATCACACTTTTGTGACCTTGTTTATGACGACTCATTCATAAAAGCGCGGAATTAACATTTGCGTATGTTAAATCCAAACTGTACCGTGGAACTTATTTTCTGTAATTCCAATTTATAAAAAGATAACAAAATTGAGTAGTTTTAACTTTTGAAATGAAAATTCATTAAATAATAAATATAATAATTTGTAGGGTACTGATTACACAATTTTATTTAGTAATAATTCAGAGAAAATTGTTGAAATAAAATTTTAATTGAACTTTCATGACTAAGAATTTTAATTTATCATATAAAATAAAAATAATTTTATATTTCTTATAAAAACTCTTTGATTTTTTATATTGTGTATTACTTACCGCAATGAATAAAAGAGTTAATTGTATATTTTCTTAGGAAATATTTTTATTTCAACGAGTATATTTAAACTCAAGGTTATATTCTTAGTTAATTCTGTCATTTAGGATTTTCCAACACCAACTATTAAAATCAGCCAGGTGTAAAATATTGGGAAATTTTAAATAAATGCAATACTGTATGCAATTATCGTATTTATTTCAATTGTGGTAGTTGAATATCGTAATAAAAATTGTCTGTCTTTCCTTTAGAAATGTTGATATATCGTTTAATTCCTGGATGTAATTTTAAATTTCGGAATGAAGATAATTTTGATTCATTATCCAATTTTCTGCTAGAATGCACATTCCAATAGTTTGAATTGTTTTTAGAAAACAGGAGTATATTTTAAGTATAAAACTCGATTAAAAATATTTTAATTAATCGAATGTTTAGAATTTATTTGTTTATAATAGCATATTTAAAACACAGCGTCCATTTTCAAATCAACTAGGAATAAATACTCAAAATATTTCCCAGTACAAAACAAGTAATTCCACTCACTAAACGAGGGTCTTTAAATTAAGAAACTTATTTTGACTACATTGAAGGTTGCAGTTTTCTAATGAATGTAAATCACAAATTTTAAGACGAGTAGATCTTACAGTTGGGGGGAGGGAACCTCTTGTTGAATAATTTAATCCTATAAAAGCAAGTGTAATTATTTTAATCGATTTCTTGCCAATTTCTCAGAAGATAGGGGATTAAAACTAGTTGTAGATAAAGAATAAATATAACCTGATAATTAAGAAAATGATATATCTATTATGCCGCCCAACCTGTCTAGTGGTTAGCATAACTGATTACGGATGGGGAGGACCTGGGTTCGAATCTCGGCTCGGGCATGGATGTACTTTCTCTTTCTCTCTCTGTGCTTCTTGTCCTTTCCTCAGATAATGGATGAATATGGCCCGCCCTATAAACGGGTTTGTGGTGGTGTGGCGTGGGTGATGCTACTCGTACCAGCGTGACTTGGTTCACAGGTGTCCACCGGGTAATGATAAAATGAGAAGCAGTTTCCGGCCTTGTTGCGGCTAATGGGCTAATGTACGTACGTACCTGATCAAGGGTGCCCTCCATAAGAAACAAAAAAATATATAACTATTATTTAATATAATATTAAATTATTTAATATTATAAGATGCATAATATACTATGCATATGTTTTTATAAAAAATTAAAGATTAAAAATATTTGTTATTGAAATAAAAATCATAGTATTTTTATCAAAGCAAAAATAAAAAAAATTACAAGATCAATCAATAATCTCTTTTTACTTTGGAACACTATGCCATAAAGTATGGTCTATATATATATGGAGAACTATGGCTATAAGAAATATATGGATATTTAGAAATGTCAGTATGTTCTTTGAAAAGGCGTCCTTCAATGTCTGTAGTGAAATTCTTAAGTGAGCTCTTCTATCACTCCAAGGGAAATAATGATTAAAGTCAGTTTAAAAATTGCAGAGCACCAAATGACACCTTTCTAAGAAAGGAATTTATACAAGACGAATTTTGTGTGCATTTCAAGATAGTTACACCAGAAACGCACAGAAATTAGCAACTATTATCACTAACCACAGTTAAGGTAGGTGCTGCTTTACCGTGTTATTTGCATTTTACACTTAAAGAATTTAATCGGTTTGTTCCTTTGACGAAGTATTTACTTTTGGTCGTTCAATAATGTGTACGACAAAATCAATTACTCTCTATGTATGGATAACAATGTATATATGCTCTGTTTTAGTTATCAGACTTCACTTAGGTATATGTGAGATGATAAAGCAGATGAATAGTTAAGTTCTGGTGTTCAGGTCAACAGTTAAAAGATTCGACTCTCACCTCGGGAGTGAATTTCGCAGCTATTCTGAATATCACTTAAAATGTAAACAATAATCTAATGAGTGCTTTAGAGAAATGATTCTACAAGAACAAATATAAATTTATTAAAGTTACGTCTTTATTTAGCTTAAAAATATCAAAATATTCACAATAAATAATGAAGTTATGAGCTAGAGTATACAAGCAGGTAGTACATCGAAACTGATGTGTTATTATACAAAGCATATGTCATGTATTTCGCATTTAACAATATAATTATATAATTTGGATCACATTTTCACACAATATTATGAATATTCTTTTAATTTGAAAAAGAATATTCATAATATTGTGTGAAGTCATATTGTAAAATAATGTAACAAAAGTTATATTTTTTAATTTAGTTTGTGTTAATCTTCTTTATTTCTATAGTAAATTATTTTTGGATTATATCACTTTTTCACACAAAAGGAAATCATTTGTTTAATTGAAGAAAAAACTACAGAAACATGCAATAAAGAAAACAAAATATCCTTAACCATGAAGTTCATGACAAACGTTGTTAACCTTTCTTCGCTATTTAAATAAACTATCGCACATCGACATCAGATAAGATATGAATTATTAAGCATCAAAATGATATTATATTCTGACGTCATAAAATATGAACATGAATTTTTCAAAAACAGTTTTACGAATAATTGTTCTTAACAGTTTAACTATAGAATAAATTATCAAGATGTTTTGTAACTCTAAAACTCTTTGGAGCATCAATATGTGGGCCGCACCTAAGGGACAGGGTGTGACTCATGATATATAAGAACACATATGTCATTAAGTAAATGACTTTGCAAATATTGGTTATCCATGCATAAGAGAACACCAATTGATAACATGCAAACTAGGAGGAAAAATTTATCTTGATTGATAAATATCTAATACAAATAAACACGTCTGCTGTAAATTATTGAACCGAATTATGAAATATACTTCATTCTTCTTGATATAGGTTAAAAATATTGGATGATTTATTCTATCTTTGTAAACTCGTATAACAGCTGTACCTTCAAGTAATCGAAATTCTCGATCATATAATCATAGTTTATTCTTTATACTCCTTTAATGCTTAATATAAATTTTATATATTTATGCTATAAACTTTGTTGTCATTACCTATATATTTTAAAAATTTAAATAATCTCAAGATCAATAATTAATTTTAATGAAGAAAGAGTTTTATTTATACAAATTATATATATATATATATATATATATATATATATATATATATATATATGGCATTAAGAAATAATCACTTAGGAGTTAAAAATAACTTCTTATTATGCATTTCTTTATTAAAATAGGAATTTAACATTGAGTAAAGGTCGATAAAAACAAAAATGTCTAGCTTTCTTTCCAATAAGTTACTTAATGCAATCTTTTATTTATAAAGAACATCAACAAGTATAAAAACTCCTGATATAGATCATGCTATTATATATTCTTTCATATAAATGAATAAAAACGAAATGCCTATAGGTTTCTTTCTTTCTTTCTTTTTTTTTTCTTCAAAATATCAAAAACAATTTCTAAAAAGCAAAAATCTTACATTTTACAACATGTTGATAGAGTTAGATATTACAGATACATGGAAATTTAATCCTATATTTTTTATAAACTTTATGAAATAAAATTAGTTTTTACATCTCAGTCACTAATGTTTACATTATTTTTAATTACAGACCTTATTCCATGATAAAGATCCAAAATGTTGGCTACTATTGATTAATCTCAAGTTAATAATAATAATAAAAAAATAATATGACGTTCACAGTTATTTTATTTAAGAAACAATTTCTAAAAAATAATAAATTTTGAATTTTACAATTTTCCAATAGAATAAAATATCACATATTGAAGGAAATTTAACCATATAATACATGTACCATACATTAACCATACATTTAACCATACATTTTATGAAATGAAATAATTTCTTTAACCCCTTAAGACATTTGCCCGTGTCTGACACGGGCGAATGTCATTGCCACATGCTTGTCTCACACGGGCGCTTTTGTTATTTCTAATGCCCGTCTCAGACGCGTTCCAGTAAAACTAGATAGGCTAAATTATATGCCATCTATATTAATATTAAATTATAATTAAACTTTTAACATAGATGGCATATGGATAATTTTTGGAAGTTTTTTCTAAAAAAACTCGTGATTTAAGGAGTTAATCTAATTATTTTAGCTTCTTTATATTCTTGAAGACCATAGAAGTATTAAATACATTAAATATGAATTAAGATTATCATAGATTTATGCTTTTAAACAATGGAACGATGGATTACGATTTCTATGATTCATTTATTTAAAAATATAGAAATTAATTTCTACACAAAAATTAAAGAATTTTTCAATTGTATGTGATTTATAATATACCTAGAGAAAGATTTTATTCTTTTACTTATATTAATGTAATAAAATGAAACTATTTTTTTACATCATGATCATTATGCTTTATTTTATTTTTTTTTGAAGATATCATTAACACTTATAGAAAGTAATGTTTAAAAACTATACGTGTGAATTATTTTAGTATTCCAAAATTATTCAAAACCACATTGCTTAGCTAAGTTATTCATTATTTGAAAAAATAATGACTTTTAATGTATATAATTATCTAGAATTCTTTTGAAAATATATAAATGATTAAGTAAAAAAAATCACTTTTTTAAAATGAATATAGATAGTTATATTTTACAAAAATCATTTGTAATATCTTTAAACATCAATCAATGTAAATAATTATTGCTTTACACAGAGAAATTTTCAAACTGGAGCTTTTATATTTCTTATTTTCGTTTAAAAGATATAAGAAAATTAACCCATACATAGAAAAGAATGAGTGTTTTTTTATGCATAATAGCATTATATAAGAAACTAAAAAGCTATAATTTAATTATATCGCATTTTTTTATGAAAAAAATAATGACAAAAAAATTATATATTTGTAATAACGAGAAACAAATAGTAAAATATTTTCTTACATTTTCTATTAAGGGCTTCCATTTATTTATAAGCATCGGCATCTCAAAATTTTAAATGAAATACGCATTTCTACCATAGTGATTACTTCAGCAGATGTTTTTCACAACGGCTTTCTTTCCCTACGAAATTTACACCTGCGGTTTCCTTTGTTTCAACGACGCAAAAGACATAAATTTAAAGCCTAAGAATTTAAAATCTACTAAAAAAGAGTTATGCCTCGGTGATATTGTTTCAGAGAATCTTACTCTTATTTTAATTAGGTTCAGTCGTGCTTAATTTTCTTAAAAGATAAATCAAATCCTTACTTAAAGCACTAGATTATAATGAAAACTGAATTACATGTCTCAAAATTAAAAGAATTTTTATATTAAGTTAAAAAGATAATTAAAAGAATTTTTTTAAATAATTTTATGAAATTTAAAATACTTATAAAATTATTTTATTATTTAAAAGCATTATTTTTATCATATTTACATACAAATGAGTAATTTACCACAAAAAATTAAAGAAGTATTTCAAAATTTGATTAATATTAAAAAATTGCAATTTATTGATACGTTTATTACTAAAATTTAAAAGAGATTTTAAAATGTTTAGAATAAATTGTATAGGATTTTTTTTGGGAAAATAATATTATACATATGTAATTAGAATGTTTTACGTATGAATAAATTACCATGTAGTTTTTAAAAAAATATCTGATTTATACGAAATATGTTCGTAATGATATTTATGTAAATTTAATTTCATATTCAAGAAACACTTTGTTATGCATTTCTAATAAAATATTTGTTTGTGTGTGATCGAGATGAAATGAAAATATTAAAGTACCATCATGTATCAGTTTTAATTCGTAATGGAAATGTTATGTTGCTGCCATTTTAAAATTTATAAATTTGAATTTTTATTTAGTTGAGAAATTATCATATTAGTGTTAAATACTTCTATATATAAAAATTCCTAATATCGATATCAATTTCAATTTATAAATACCAATTAATTGTATTAATCTTATGTCAGAATAATTAATATGTGTGCGAAAATCTGTTGACTAGGAAAAAATTCAAATTCCGCAACATAGTTACCGAATACATAATACTGTTCTTTCAGTTACTTCATATTTTAATACAATGATATTTTATGTTCATTATTTTAACAATAATAAATGTTATTTAAATGGAAAAATCTAAGACGAATATCATTTTAATTATTATTAAAATAATTCCGTTTATTTCAGTAGTCCTCAAATGTGTATCATTTTATGTTCTAAAATCAGATAAATATTTATTAGAAATGAACTCTTGTTTAAATAAAAACACAACTGGTTTGTTAAAGTAACTATGTGGTAACAATATGTATTTGATATATTGTTTACTTTTGTTTGCAAAAGATCGTGTTTATTAGTACCATTTTTCACAAGTCAATGGAATTTTACACATAAGCCAATTAACTTGTTTACATAATTCCCTTATTTGAATTAATAAAGAATATTTGTTTCATTTTAAATAAATCAGTATATTTTTTATTTATTTATTAAAAATATATTTCATATGAATAGAAATAAAAAAAAAATTGTTACGAAACAAAAAAGGAAGACATATATGTATATGTACTGATTTTTTTTTTTCTCTTTTTTATAGAATTTTCATCTAGTAACGAATTATGAGATAACAGTCGCAAAGAGTCTAGAAAGAGCAGATGGTTCTCAATAACGGACACCCTGCAGTTTACGCATACTGCCTGAGTCCCCATCAGGTCTCTTACACAGCACAATGCAATCTCCGTGCTGAGTGAAAGAGCTGGAAGAAAACTCGAATGTAGGAATATCGAATAAATAAAAGGAAGGTTAATGCTTTGTTCTCTGGTTCCCGTGATTCCAAGCGAGTGTACGTTGGGGGTAAGTGTTGCATTTTCCTTTCAATTTTTAGGGTTGAATCGAATCTTTCTCCGGTTAGAATATCAGTAAGCAGGTGCTCATGAGAAGTGGTTATAGATCCGACTCTCTCTGTGAGAGGGTTTAAAATTGATATTGAATCAAGCTGCGCGTAGGAGGATTCACCTTTTCCAATTTTCTCACGGGGAATCTGGTTTCAATATTGTTATTACATCCAGGAGAAATGTTACAGCTATTGTATCAATGTGGTTTCAACTGTTTCAAGTTGAACCCCACCGCGTATGGATTGAATACATAATGTTCCCTACTCAATGTGAATTCATTTTTCACTTTCTGTTTAAAATGAATGCAGGGCCACCTAATAGATTTTATGGAATCTGAAAGAAAATCTCATCGCTTAACCGAATTTATATTTTTATTTTCGTGTGCTTGAGAGCCTTTGAAAATGATAGCTTCGGGAAAATTGCTGTTTTCCAATCTTCGAAAGATTCAAAACGAATGTTTCTCATTTATTACATTCAAAAACTTTTCATTTTTCACCCTTCCCAAATAAAATCAAAAGGGTTATTTCGATTAGTTGTTTGTGTGAAAGTTTAAAAAAATGTGTTAGATATCTTCATATTTAAAAAAATATTAAAAGTATTTACTGAAGTATTACGTTTTTCACATAACTAATAAAATATCATAAAAATAATTTAATTTGTTCGAAAAATTAAATATACTGCACAAATAAGCAAATTTTTTTTTATATATAATTCGTTTGTAAATAAATAATTTTTGGTAGAATTTACCTAATAAGTAAAGAATTCTTTTAAACTGCGTTTTGAATAATCTTAATTTAAAGGATAATTACAATTGAACTAGACTTCTTCATTTATTATAGAAAATAATCAAACGCGTATTTGACTCATTCGATTTTTTTCTTAACTAAATGTTTTTTATCCAAAGTTTTCGTGTATATTCAATGAATTATACAACCATCAATTTATGAACGAAAAATGATGCTTTATGACTATTTTGTGGAATAATATCCCCTACAGATAAGTTTATATAGATAATAAATTACCAGACACATAATAAAAAATCAATTTTCTAGATATTAAAGGCATTACAATTAATGAATAAAAAGTACATTAATGTAAAAATAATCATTTTTGTTATAGTCCTTATAAAGGTTTATTCCATTTTCTGGATATCAATTCTAAAGTTTAAGACTATTAATTTTCTAAATTTTAAATGTATTAAATTAAAAGAAAAAATTTGTGGAAAGTTAAACAGTTTTTTTTATTCATTACAGTCTATTATTTAAATGTTAAAAGCCCTTTTTCTTGTTTTAAAGTCACTAAAATTATTAAATTAAAAACATAAAAAATTAACAATTGTTATGTTCGTTACAAACTGTAAATATTGCACACTTTGTCCTCTATGTTCCACACAGGAAGTTTTTTATATTTTAAATGTACTAAAATAATTGAATTAAAAATGTGTAAGAAAAATTATCGATTTGTTATGAATTGTTACAAATTTTTATTCCATTATTTTTTTATCAAATTTAAGTATTATATTTTTAATTTTCTAAATTTTAAATATTCAAAATCATTTAATTAAAACTAAATT